>JAXQQM020089575.1:0-34446 GCA_034641835.2 Pinus albicaulis
ACAATCTCATCTATCTCTAAACGCTACCATGGATATAGCCACATGAATCTCCTTTGATGTGATCGAATGTACAAATGTAGATAATTTAGATATGGGACATCCTAGGTCTTGAGGGAATTCATGTTTCTCACACCCACGCACAAACAAAGGGTAATGACACTAAAAATCTATAAACATGTGCAATAATATATGAAATTAGTTATGTTTTATGATCCCCGCATGGGATAAAATTTATTAATATAAAAAATAATAAAATCATGCTTTTGACATTATACGTACTCTTATAAGATTCAAATGGTCATGTGATTTCAACCCCAACAAATAGTCATCAGGGTGAAGTAGCGCCGTAGTGAAGACCCGTATGAAGATGGCACCATCACACCCATTATAAATTCCTATGCCAAAGAAAGATCATCTTCTTTTAAAATCCATGGGGCATCACCTTCTTTGAAATACCATGAATTAGAGGGACCAATGCCTACCTCTGATCCTGTACTTTCTAATCGTCTTGGCCAATGTTTCTTTTTAGTTTTTGAAGTAATAATATCTTTCCTAACAACCAATGTGTCAATTTGTTTCGATGATATGTGCCTCCATAAAGAATATGAAACATTTTTAAATATATGCATGGGATCTAATAAGTGGGTAATATTAAGATACTCCCAATATGGGAGGTTATAAAAGATATATTTCCTTTTCATCCCAATGGGAAATTTCTCAACATAGGTGTCAAATAATTTTGGATCATCGAACATAGGCTCCTAATTTGAATCAAACATTTCTAGGAACTCCTTCTCCTTCTCTCCCCCATATGCTCTAAGCCATTCAGCTGGTGTTGTTATTGCAGGCCTTTGGGTTCTCTCTCATTTACCATTGAAATCAGATGCTACTCTTCTGTAATGGTGCTCTTCTATGAGGAATACCATGGAGCAATCATACGCTGGCTTTCATAGGTCCTTGGACCATCTACCTTTTAGAGAAGGTCCACAAAATTTACATCCAAAATAACCTTTTGTTACAAGACCTGCAAGATTATTGTATGCAATTTATATGCATGGCACATTAAATAATATCATGAAGATCAGAACAATTACAAATAATTAAATAACTAATATCTGAAATAATATTGTTACATATATAAACAAATAAATAAACATGCAATTTACCAGAGAAAAATCCTAAGCTTTGATAATCATGTGTCATTTAAACACATATGCCATACAACGTAAAAATCCTCTCTGCTACAATGGGTCTTGATACGTCATATAAATTTATCCTAACCCATAACTCCTTCAATTCATCTAGCAATGGTTGTAAGTAGACATCCATATTCTTCACTTGTCTTCCACCAGGGACTATGAGAGACAACATAAAATGTTCATTCTTCATAGACAACCATGGGGGGATATTTTTATTGATCACTACTACAGGCCAAACAAAATAGTGTTTTTCTGGAGGGAATATGGGTTCATACCATCCATGACTATGCTGAGTCGTAGACTTCGTATTTCATCCTTGAATTTTTTGGGCCATGTATCCTCTATATGCTTCATGGCTATTGGATTATTTTGGATTCAAATAACTCCCAACTGACCTCTATGTGAGGCATGTCATCCATGCAACATATCTAATTCTTTGCAAAGAAAGAGCCTTTGAATCCTTGGGAATATAAGCATGTGCCTCAATATCTTAAAAGGAGAACCATGTGATTTACCCTTTCTTTTTTTATTCATCATACCTGTCATGCCCACATTTTGGATCTCTTTGGCTGCATATTCTCCTCTATATAGAATATAATCATTTTGACATGCATGATATGATATGTACCCAACACCCAACATTTTCAACAATTTCTTTGCCTCTTCGCAACTACCGGGGAAGACATTATCACTCAGAAAAACCTTATCTTTGAATAACTTGTAGTTGGTGATCATCATGGAAAATATTAAATGTAACTTAATTCTGATATAATTATTAACATTCATAGAATTGACCATTTGTAATGTTAATTATGTGATTGTATTTCTCAAATTTATATAAGGGATGAATTTATGGTAACTTACCTCAAAATTTATGAGAAACATGCATTTGATGAGCCAAAATTTGCTTTCAAGTTGTACAGTAACATTTTTTTCCCCAATTGGGTAGACTTTGACAGACCGCGAGGTCCAAAGAGAGGGGTGGTGGAAGCAAATTTAAGGCTTTCGAAAAAGGTTTCAGTGATATGAGCATCATCCCCTAGCTAATCATCTTTTTGAAATGCATCTAACAACATTGTCTCCATGACAGTCGTATCCCTTAAGTAATCATCCATACCAACATCTAATTGATTGCCTCCATTTCCAGCTTGTGAAGAACTACTATTACTGTAGTCATTCCTAATTGGTGAATCTAGACGTAGCGGGAATTGAATCAGTGGTTGATTCAACCATTCTTGGTATCGTTCCTCTCTAATTTTTTCTCTTAATTCATCCTTATCTTAATTTGACATTGTCGTGGAGTGCAACGGAAGACGGTAGGTAGGTCACTCATCATCACTAGAATCCTAATAATTTCAAAAAATATATTTGAACATGATTAGTACAAAACCTATGATATCAATTAGTAATAACGTTGAAAATGCATGATTAATTTGTTTGACGTTGAAATTAATAATTAGATTAATATACCAAACAATTATTATTTCCATCATTGTCTTAGGATTTTGGCTAGAAGATGCAATATTATTACAATTTGTAGGGTGAAGCGACTATCCATTTTCATCTACCAAATGCGCCTTGCGGTATGCTGCTCCTGATAAAAGCTTTCAACGTTTTGGAGCTATTTGATTATTTTTTGCATCTGAACTCGATTTTGAATCTGCATGAACCTACATATTTGTTTACATTATAAATTTTATTAAGATGATTAACATGGATAAAAAACATAAATTCAATTAGATAATTAAAATGTAAATAAAATATGAAGTAAATATTACATCTCGAGATGGATAGGGAAAACTCCGCGATGGACTTTGAGAAAGACTATGGAGCAAGATGGATTTTGAAGAATTGTCCATTCAATATAATTATGTTATTTTCTCCCTGCATTTGAGCAAAATCAACAATAAATTTTAGCGCACACACCTAAAAGTAATTTCAGTGCCTTAAAAATGGACTTATTGCTATCGGTGATTATGTACTAATAACTGCACTGGTGCAGTTTTAGTTACTCCGCACCGGTGTCGTACTATTAACTGACGAACCGGTGCGGTGTTATTAATTGACACATCAGTTACGAAAAGCCACAAATAAAAAATGAAACTTTATTTTTTTAGAGTGAAAAAAAAGCGGTAATTGCAAAATGGGCGGCAAAATATTTTAAAAAACCTAATTTCATAAAACAATTCTTTAAATACTAAACACTTTTCATTATTTTAATATATTTGTAAAAAAATTCAACCAGAGATTTGCAGGAGACATACCCAGATCAAGAGAGCACAAGAGCACTGTGAAGCAGAGAAATACTTTCGAACGGAATTATTATTCGGACATTGAAATTCCTTGATTCTGCGTGATTCAAACCGTTGTATCATAGAATTTAAAATGACATCGTGATTAAACTTTATTGTTTTTTTGACATTTTTACGTAGTATTTTTTACACGATAAATCAAAAATTTCAATTTGTTCATTTTTTAGAAATAAAAAAAAATAAAAATAAAAAATATATCAGTTTTCACCCTAGATCCTTCATTATTTTTTGTTTAACATATAAAACATTCTGTTTTGTGATTTCAGAATTAGGGTTTTCATTTTAGATTTATAGGGTTTGTATTGCTATATATATAGGCCTATGACATCCAACCCACGTGACGACTTGCATAATCGGATCCCAATCCATGTCGACCCTTGCGTGAATTTAAAATAATAATAATAATAATAATTGGTGTGCCCTTTGTAACGTAGCGCATCGGTGCACTAGCTTATCCTAGCGCACCACACACATACTATTTTATTTAAAAAAAAAAAAAAATTGTGTGCCATATGTAAAATAGGGCACTGGTGCGCTATTTCATTATAGCGCACTGCTCACGTATAGTTTGGAAAAAACAATTTTTTATGGTGTGTTAATTGGTGCACCATGTAACATATAACGCACTGGGTCTCCTAGTTGACAGAGAGCACCATACTGTGGTCCCTTGTTTGTGCAAGGCGTTTATAAGGATAGGCCGCACTGCCCCCTCCACGACACCATATGCTACGAAAACTCACTAGACGATTTTTATTATTTTGTCTGTGTTAATCGGTGTGGTGGTTGACATGTAATGCACCGATGCTCCTTGTTGCAATAGAGCACCGTATGATGTTTTATACTATTTGGGTGGTGTGTTTATAAGACCACAACGCACCGACGTCGGTACGTACACCATGAAAAGTGCACCGGTTTCTTGATATATTTTTTTTAAGCTGAAAAGTTGACAATTTATTTATAAAATATATTAATGAATGATATGGTACAGGTTTCATATTGATAAATAAATGGCTAAAAATATATCAAGTAACAAAAATACTGATAACACATCAAGAAAAACAAAAAAGGTATGTTCTTTGTAAATTCTTTACAAAAAATATTATTTGTGAACTATATGTAAGTTTAACTAATATGTATTTTTTACTGTGTATCATTCAGAGCCACAAAATAACGAAGCTCGATAAGATTATTTCTGATCTAGGACCAGAAGAGCATAAAATCTTGATGGAAAAATTGCGAAAGGATGAATCGGGTGAATGAAAAAAATACTATCGATCCAATATGATTTTCTTTTTTTAATTTTTATTAATAATATACTTAAAATTATTAGATAACATGTTTCAAACAATCTATTAATTCACATATGTTTAATGTTCTACAGAGACCAACAACTCAGAAAATGAACCTTGTTCTAAGAAAAGAAAAAAAATAGAACATGCAAATGAAAATGAATTGCTCCTTAGCTCATTTGGAGTGGTGTTGGAGGTTAACGAAAGGGGGAAAAAATTTTACAAAATTTTGAGGGATCTAGTGGAACGAATGCATAGACGTTATTTCCACTTGCAATACAAAAATCAATCCAATGATTCCAAGAACCAAATTTTATCTAAACTACAGGAAGAATTTCCAGAGAATTGGTGAATGAGACATGTCAAACTTTTAATAGCAAAAACGTACAACAACAAAAAAGAAGGAATGAAAAAGTAATATTCCTTTAAATTTTTTTCTAGAATGATTTATAAATATCATTTATAAATATCACTTTTGTTATATTTACTTTTCATATATCAATATAAAAATTAAATAGTTTATTGTCATGTTACATTTTCAGGAAGATTATGAAAACCTCAATAGATGAACGAGCTGATATCACAAATATGCCAGTAGGAATGTCCAAAAAGGTGTAAAAGGAGATGGTCAAAGAAATGGACAAAATTGCATCGCGAAGGAGCCATCTCAACAACAACGTGCTTCAAATTTAATATATAATCATTGAATTTTTCGATCATTAGGTACAATAAATAAAAAATTTAGCATTAAATATTAATTTTCAAGTATCTTCTTGCAGAAAAGAAAAGAAAATGGAACCCATTCAACACATAAAACAGGATGACAAGGAAGAAAAGGGTTGATATCTAAGTTTGTGAGTAATTGTTACTTCCTTATAACAACTTAAATAGATTTCATTTTTGTATATTTTAAGTTGTTTTACAAAATTAATCATTGAATGTCTTCAAACAGGTGCTAACATACAAAGAAGAACCATCAAACGAATTGATTGACATTGGGTTAAATATGGGTTGTGAGTATTTGTTGGCATATCATAAATTAATTGTGGAATTTGTAAGCATATATCAATCTTCTTTTAGTTAGCTCTGTCTATAATTAATATAACAAAAAAACATTTTATATTAAATATATGATTTGTTATGGGGTATAAAACTTGTAGGAAACAAATTATGGAACTGTGCCAACAGATGAAATCATGAAAGATGGCATACTACATGGTTTTGAACGAATGTGTATAGTTCATGAGACAACTGTTGATATGGTACGTTGTTTATTTTCAATTTACATTGATGTATATTATTTAATATTGCAATTTTCATTATTCTCACCAATGTATAAACGCTCATCACAGTTTATTTTTATGTTTGTAGATGGAATGTGAAGAAGAAGAAAACAATCAACAACGTGAACAAAACATTTCTGAAAATAACCCAGGTCATGGAAGTAGCTCGAGCAGTGACAACAGTTCAAGTGAAGAATGATGATCATTATGTTTGGATATCAAAGCAAGGAGTTGTATTTTTTGAAATATTTGTTTGTGAAATCAGGAATTTTGTTTAATGTAATGGACATAGTGTCCTAACTGAAAGAAAAAGCGATAAAAATAACTATCCCATTTTTTATGACAAATAACGTCTTATTCATATATATAAAATAAAATATGTTTTAATTTATTCTATTGTGATCTCCATTGTCACTGTGAAATGTAACACCACTAATTAAAGTTATGAATGATTAAATATTATAATCAAGAGATGTGAAATATGATGAGATGATATAACAAATTAATCCAAACATCACATTCAAATTCACTAATAAAAATTTAATTGATATGAATACTGTTATAATATATGTGTCGTATTTTGATGAATAATGAATTTTAAAAAATCACAATAATTATGATATGATATAAAAAATTAATCCAAACATCACGTTCAAATGCATTAATAAAAATTTAATTAATATGAATACTGTTATAAGATGTGTTGATTTTTTATGAAGAATGAGTTTTTAAAAATCATAACAATTGTACTGTCAAAGGTCGATGTTTCTAAAAAATAAAAAATGAACACCAGTGCATGTCAGTTACTGTACACCGATGCGTTAGTATGATACAACACATTAGTACATTTCTACGACCTATGGGCACCGCACAAATACCAGTACCAATTATAAAGCTCGGTGCGTTTGTGAAATATTGCACACCAGTGATTTTATGTGAGACTGTGCACTGGTGCATCTCAACGACCTATGGGCACCACACAAATACCAATATGAATTAAAACAATCAGTGTGTTTGTTTGAAATTGGCAGCAATGAGCTTCCATAAGACTACGTACCGGTGCATTGATATGACATATGGGCACCGCACAAATCCCAATACCAATTAGAATGACCCTATGCATTGTATCACCTACAGTGCACCCAGTGCGGTTGTATACCTTTACTGCCCGGTGCATGCACCTTTGACCATCCCAGGGTGACCGTCTATATGACACGCACTAGTGCATTGAAACCTTAGTAGCGCACCAATGAAAAAAACATCTGTAATAACCTCTAGCCGCCCATGTTTTTTACTTGTGTTGAAATTCCATTAAAAGCTCCGCCAAAACCTCCGCTACCAAAAACAGATGTTGTAGAAAATGTTTATTTGACCATTTTGGCCAAATTTATAACACTAAAGACCTCCTTTATAACCTTCGCTAGATGGCCTTTTCCTCGTAGTGGGTGTGTGTATTTGTAGAGTACCATGGGAAATCCTAACCGAAATTTCAATGTGGAGCAGAGTAGAGATATTGCAATGTCACTTATTTTTGTATAGTTATAAACATAGGTTGTTTGTTTAATTTCTACAAAAAATTAATTTTGATGTAACTTTTTAGGAATAGATGAAGATATGTGTTGGTAAATTATTCTTTTGAACAATAGAATTTTTTTTTCTATTGAAAAAGACGACATAACAAAAATCATCAAAGTTACTCAATCGATAATTCCATCTACAAACTACATCGCTCTTGGAACTGTTATATCATATTAAATCTATTATACAAAAATATTTATTATATATTTGAAACTAAAATAAAATTAGGGACTAGTGTACTAGGTAACATAGCAGACTTAAAAGAAATAGTAGAAGGAAAGTATAGGAGGGGAGCTTACCTTGAGCAGTTTCAAACTTCTGACTCACTATTTTTTTCCTTTGCGTACTCTGCAATATAATGAATTCCCTCTATGAAACTGAGAAATATTTAGGCTCCAGTACTATGATGGGCATTAGGCATTGGATGCATAATCTTTCAAAATATTTCAGGTTCCACCGCATACGATTTGACATTATGATAAAGTTGGGAAGAAATTTGTAGGAGATCGATTTCAAATCATTAGATGGAAAAATAAGTTAGAGTTTTACAATATGAGTGGGTCATCAACACAACTATAAGTTTTATAAATAATTGAACTCCATAATTAATTCCTTACCAAACCAATTCCAAATTTCCAATGTTGACAATTTTTTTTCAATTGATGTGTTAAATATTTAACTGGCGAGCTTTTTCATTTTAATTGTGTGTGTAAGTTCCTTAATGAAATTAAAATCTCGATCTATTGTCAACACAAGATGGATATGGATTTTGGAGTCTTATCGCATTGATAATTAGCATAAATTCACCTAATTTCTAGAAGCATAAAATGATATAGTTACGTCGAGTTTGACTCAGGTGGACTCATAGTGGCTACTTACAATTGCCAACTTGGTATAAAATTTAAATACATATAAATTATTATATATATATATATATATATAATTAAAACTTGTGATTTTCTTACATGCCGTCATTATGAAATTTTTAGAAATTATTCACAAGTTAATAATAACATGTAATTTTGAAACAACTTCTATTTGATGGCTAGAAAAAGGTAAAAACGAGTATATGGGCATCAGTTTTAAACCTTGGGAAGACCATTTTTTTTACTTTTCCAATGATAATCGGGTCCTCTCCTTCCTCCAGACTTGAGTGGTCATATTTATTTACCTTTCTCGAGCCATTTTTTCACATTTTCTCCCTCGACCCGCACTATTTTTTCTAAGTGGGTGATCCCATTTGACTTATTGATAGTGGGTGCTCAGAAAGTCTCTATCCATATTGGCCGTGTCATTGGGCCAACATTGAATCTTATTGGTATTCTTATGTTTTGACTTATTTATTTTCTAATCTGATGCTCTCTTTTATCTAGCCTCAAGATCTCATTTCCTTTTCCATTTTGAGGGTAGATTTTGTCATTTTTTCCTCTCGATAGCCTCTTGTTTTCTAATTTGGCGATTTCATCAGACCTTTTAATCGATGTGTGACTGGTCTTTATATTTTCTCCTATCCTGGCAGTGAGGCCCGGGATGTCTCTCCCATAAATTAGGGGGAGACTTTGATCGGTCCAAATTTGACACACATCGTCTGTGTCTTATTATCCTTAAATGGGCATCAATTTTAAAGCATCAATTCAAAAAATTAGAAACATAATTTATAGAAAGAAGATGAAATGGGTAAAAATATATATTAAAATTCATGTGAAGGGAAATTTAAAAATAAAACCGTCATAAAAAAGTCCCTGATGGGTAGGGGGTCCCCTCAAATTTACTCTTTGATCGGGGTGGATATTATAGTGGATGTTTTTATTTGGTTTTTTGAAGTTTAAATTTTTATTTTTTGGTGAGAAGTTAATGGGCTGATCATTAAACCTTTATCAGGGTGGGCTTTCTTATGAAGGTAATTTAATTTATCATCTAGCTATAATAAGGGGCTTATATTTATAGATCATATGGAAGTGATGCAGGATCCAAGATGTGAGTTAAGTGTTTTTCTTGTGTTTTTCTGAGGAATGAAGAGGTTGTTCCCTCTCTCACTTATGCACAAGTGATATCCTCTATCTACATTATCAACATTCATGATGTACACATGGTGAATGTGTGTCCTATGCCTTTGTGAACTGACTCCCTTCCACTGCCAAATTTTTTGGTATTGAGGCAATGTTGACATCCTTCCTTTGTCATCATTTAGGTCCTTCACCTATCACATCAAGGGAGAATATTATCGTGGACGTGTTTATTTGGTTTTTTAACCCCAGAATGTGATATTGGCTCATTTTGGTAGTTTTGAAGTCCCGGTTGGTATTTCTCCATTTAGGTTAACGATCATCCCACTTGATACTTTAGCGTATTAGAGATAACTACCTACGAGATGGCACAAGAAAGGATTGGCATGTTTGTTTCTTCCCCTTAATTGGAATATCTGATTGAGGTGATGATTATGGTAGAAAAAAAAGGAAAAAGTATAGCAAGAAAGCCTAGTGCTTTTCTCAGTGGACACAAGCGTAGGGAAATTAAGAAATGTTGACTATCAGTTAGGTGGTAGGACTTTGAAACTCAATGAATGTGTGGATGAGGTTCCAAATTGTGGTCCAAGAAGGAGGAAGAGAATTAAGGCATATTATAAACTATAGATATTATTATTGCGCGTAGATATATTCTCAGACAAGGTGGAAGGTTTGAAATAGAGGGAATTAGTTAGAAGGTGGGAATTTTCGAAAATAACTCGGGATAAGATGAGGGGATGGGTGGAGAAATGTTTCTCCCCAACTTCACATTACAATCCTAAGGCTAGGGTCATGTTCAATGGACAGTTTACATTCCATTTCTTTTATTTTGATGATGCAAATAGAGTTGTAGCCATTCCTTGGGTTAGGGGGAGGGGTTTTCTTCTCTCCAAAGATGGTGTGTGGACTTCAATCCCCTGAAAGAGTTACCAAGAAATAAGATAATTTGGGTTAAATTTCCTAGTATGCCACTACAGTTGTTGACAAAGCAAGAAATTGTAGCGATTGTAATTAAGGTTGGAAAACATTTCTTCCTTGAGGATGAGACCTTGGGGAGGATTGATAATGGAATCACTTGGGCGTTGGTTGAAATGGACATCTATGGTGGGATTCCAGTAGATATAAATATTTTTTGGGGGCCTTTCTCCTTGGAAAAATGGATTGATTATGGGGGAATCCCCTTTAGCTTCCTGGGGTGCCATGAGAGAGGGAATTTTATCACACGATGTCCTTGAAGGATGGGGATAGGTCAGTAAGGGAGGAACTATAAAGGTATGGGGGTACATGCCTATAAGTAATGTTCAAGGTTGGATGTCGATTTTCATAGAGGATAGTACGCTTAAGAGGCTACATATAAAAGCCATGATTTTTCCTTTATTTGTGATATTTTAAATCATGATTATTATGTCACAAATAAGGGTTCACATAAAGATGTTATATATTATAACTAGAAGTGTTTTAATGTTATCATTGGGTGGTCAACATGGGATCCCAAAAACATTTGTCTTTGGTCATTTACAATCATAAGGTTTTGGCCTTTTCAGATGTTAAAACTTGCAAGTCTCCCACTGTATGTTCAGGTGGACATCAAGAGGAGGGGGCACAAAAAAGGAACAAAGAATACTTATATTCGCCTATAAAATTTAGGGCTACATTGGTTCAGGAATTCTTTTAGTCTCTTAAGACATGGAGTTGATAATTTTGGAAAGGATGGAATCAAATATACCTGAACCTTTGAAAATCAGGAGGTCCTTTTTCCCTAATGGTGAGATAAATTTTAGCCCTCAATCCTAACAAAACATCACGTCTATGAAGAAAAGACGCCTTATTTATAAAGAACTCTCAAATACTACCTCGGTATCCTTAGACGTTCTTTCATCCTTCCAGGAGTCTTCGAAGGAGTCCAATCCTCCGCACGATAACATCCCCTATCACATGGGGACTTTTTTAGAAGATATAGGTCATGATACTAGGGTCTTTAAAGGCTTTTTGGAAAATCGAAAGATACATGATGTGGTTATAATCACTCAAGTGTGTATTCACTCTATTAAATCACACAAATTTGAGGCTTGTATCATGAATATTGATCTGATGAAATCCTACGATAAGGTAGACTGGGAACTACTAAGGATGATACTACATAAGATTTAGTTTCAATATTGTAGACTGGATTATGTCTTGCATGAAATCATTGAACTTTGTGGTTATTATAAGTGGGTTTCCTACTAATTTTTTTGAGGGTTATAGAGGCCTTAGGAAGGGATGTGCACTTTCTCCCCTTCTGTTGAGTAGAAGGATTGGAGAGGCTCGATCTAGGGGAATCAGTAGAGGTTGTAAGATTTCTAGGGATGTTATATTATCTCACATTATGCTCGAGGATGACTTTCTTTTTTCTAGGTCTGTTAATCTATTTGAATGGTGAGCCTTCTATCAAATTATTAGTGGGTTCGAGGAGGCATCAGGTCTATTATTAAGGGAGGGAAAATGTACTCTAATCTATACAAAACATGAGAATAAAATGATGTTGGAGATAGCTAAAATATTTGAGGTTAGGTAGATCAATATAGATGACAGATTTAATTATCTAGGATTCTTTCTAAAGCCAAACAATTATGAGGTAAAGGACTAGTTATGGATTACTAGGAAATTTGAAATCAAAAAAATCATTGGTCTCAGAAATGGATGATGATAGGCAGGAGACTTATCCTGATTAAAGTGATCATGCAAAATATCTCCATTTACTAGATGTATTTATTCAAACTTCCCAAAAACATTGTCTGACATAAACTCTATAATAGCCAAATTTTTTTGTGTTGGACATGACAATGTACAAAAAATAATTTGGGTCCACTTCGAGGTGTTGTCAATGGATATAGAAGATGGAGGTTGGGATATCAAAGACCCATAACATTTCAATGTGGCACTAATAGTATGTGGAGGACAGTAAATCCTGAGGCGATCTCACAACATATTACTACAGCCAAATATCTCAAAAATGAACAGATAATAAGTTGGATCAATGTAGGGGCACTAAAAATAAGGAAGCCCCTCTATGGATGAGTGCGATGAAGGTAAAACCTTGGTTATTTGGAAATTTGAGGTAGGAGGTAGGCTCAGGGACGAGGGTGGATATTGGATGTGCATACATCAAAGGAATGATTGATTCAAATCCTTTATATGTTCAATTGTTGAGTTTCATACACAACAACGATCTTTTTTTTCTGAATCAAATTTATATGGTGTGGAATCCCTCCTTGGTATCAAATTTATGGTTATGGGTAGGGGATATTGGCCTCTTAGGATATTTGAGAGAGGAATATGACCAATAAAAAATACAATTGAGACTTGTACATATCTATTTATCGAAACAGGAGGACGGGTTAAGCTGGTATGGTAAAATTCATAAAGATTAAATCTTAGTCAAATATCTCTATTCTCGAATCTCCAATGTTTTGGTCTTGGCCGATAAAGCATTATGGTTTCAAAATTATTGGAAATAGGATATCCCACTCAAATTAAAGTGCTTTATTTATTTGGTAGTCCATAATCAAATATTAACCTGGAAAAATTTATTGAAAAGAGGTTTCCAAGACCCTTGGCATTTGGGTCTATTTAGGGTTCATTCTAAAGATATAAAACATCTCTTTATTACCTGCTCATTTGCAACCTATACTTGGTATGGATTTTTCAATATGTTAAATATTTTTTCCACATGGGACAGGTCTTCAATCGGTTACTGTCTCACTATTTTCTTTAAGGAATACACGGAGCATAGGGGGTTGTATTTTTATATAATATGGGACATGTGGAGGTTTGTACACACTTCAATATTTGAATAGGTTGTGCCTACCATTAAGATACCCTGCCACATGGTGGTGGTCTACTATACAGAGAAAGGGCCTATCAGGGAAAATACCTCTAGAATAAGTTTCCTTTTTAAGGACATTTAGCCAAAACTTCTCATGGGTATATTTGGTATACCTTCATCTTTCAAGTCTTTTGGTAGTAGGGCTATGACAATTTTAAGGCCTGCCACCTTGTTCACTTATGTTGGTTGAGCGGTGTTGGTTGTAATAATATATTACAACTCTTTGCATAATGGGGAGTCATGATTTGCACTAAGTGGCTTGAAATTGAGGATATAGATATCTTTGGAGACTCTAAAGTCATCATAGACAAGGTCTTGAGGAGATCTGAATTTCAACAATCATCTCTAACTTATCGGACTAGAAGGATCTAATTTTCGATCTTGAATTTCAAGAGGATCATCTTCTCATACATTTATAGAGAACATAATCAGGGAGTAGATGGCTTGTCAAAGGAAGGGTGAAACATGGAGCTGGGGAAGATCAAGTTTATAGAGTTTGAGAATGGTGTAGTTCAATAGGAGCTATCCAAATATGAAGGACTCTCACTTTTTCTTACTTTTCGAGGTTTTGAATAAAATTATATATGTATTGAACTCGAACCTAATATATTTTCTAAAGTTATTTTTCTTTCCTGAAAGAACTAAGAACTTGTTAGATTTCATAAACAAATTACAATATTGTTAAAGACCTTGATAGTTAATAGGCCTCTATAGACACAGAATGGAAAACTCAATGCCTTTTTTTAAAAAGTAGAGGTTTTATAGTCAATGCAAATAATTTTTTTAAATGAAAGTACGTTTATCTTTTATTTATGAAAAAAAAAATACATGTTTATGTTACAATAACGCAACTGCATATATGTTAACGCACATTGATTTGACCAAGTGTAGTGTAACAAAAAAAACCACCTGATATTACAGTGGTTGAAACATTTGTTGCAGAATGGAACAACAACAGATAAATACCAACCAAATTACATTCATTCCACATGACATCTCACTTCTCTTCACTTCGTTTCATATCAATATCCAATTAAATATGCATAATCTATAGAGAAGTGGGGGCTTTTCACATATGGCTGAACTGTTTCGCCCATGTGGCACTGTAGCACAATCTTCATAGTCTTCGATTTACTGGCCTACCATTTGTTAATCCAATAAATTCTTATCATCCTTTTATTTTTCACATAAATTTCCCTGAATAACACTGGAAAGACTACAGGATCTTCTATTCGCATTGATGGAAACATTGAATATTCTTGTCTTTGCATGCCAACATTCTACAAGGTTTGGAAATGGGTGTTGGCACACAAGTTCTTATGCATACCGTACATCAAATGTTATTAGCTTAGGTTAAACCATTTAAATTTTACAGTTAAATTCATTTATTTTATTTTTTTAATACATATAGCTATGGAAAATTTGACCATTTTTGTTTGCAATGTCACACTTTACTCTTTATTATTGTCACAGTTTGCAGGTTGTTCAACTCTCAATTATGTATCTACAGTTTGACAGTGATTTTTATTTTTAAAACTCAAGATCACTGACTTAAGTAGGTTTCTCCCTTTCGTAGCTTTAAAAGCATACTTTGAGTTTTTTCATAAATTAAGTCATTGAATAATGGATTTGTGTACTCATTCATAAATTTATAAATTAATTTTGATTTGTACACATTAACAGACCGTGATGTTAAATTTTTCCCGCAATATTAATAGATATAGAGATTTATCATTGATCACCAATCTTGAAATGTTGGTATTCGTTGATAGTTTGTGGACTAGATTCGATGTTTGGTTTCTAGTAGTTGTGGCTTCAAATTTTAAACTTTGGTTTCGTCATGAATTATTTTTTGGCTAATATTTCAGACTCAATGCGTGATAACATTGGCTAACCTTGATAGTAATTATCTTGAAATTTTTTCTACAAGTTTAATTGGGCAATATTTACTATCTAAATGTGTAGAGTAATACTTATCAGTCTTTATGGCTCATTAAAATTTATGTAAGTTTTTGTTGTTTAGTAGAAAATTATTTTTTCCTCTTCATATATTAATTTGCAAATTTTTAAAAGCATAAATTCCACTTGCATGGTAGGGACTAGGTTGCCCCACAACACTTGTTCTAATTGTTAGTTGCATTAGGTTGTCCCTAACTTGCATACATGTGAAGACGGGATCCAATCAAGAACTTTATACTAGTTTAAGACTTTATGTAACATTATTTTCCAAATAAATTACATTAGGGCTCGAAATTATTATATATTTATTGTAGTATATATAATTTCATCTCATTACAAAAAATTATTGCATCAATATGTGTCTATTTTGAAATGATACTTTCATAGTTTTAATTTAATTTTCAATAAGTATTCGGGTTGTAGTTTAACTATTCTATGTTTGGAAGGTTTTCTGGAGATATTGGTGAAACATGCCAAAATCCTATAAGAATTTGTTGGAATCACCAATTTGATTTATGAACTCTACACAATTTGAGTGCCCTAAAGATTCTTTAGGGTATTGAATCCATTTTCGCATTCAAAAACATATTTTAAATAACAAAATAGCAAGATCTAAGTACAAATTGTTTGGCCAATTTATGGCGAGAAACTCCAATAGTATAATAGCTAGACAAGATTATTATGGGGTGGATGGTAGGGATTTAACATGCCTATCATATTTTTAGTTATAGTAGAGTTCAGATTTATCTTCAAGGTAATTATTCCCTTTTTACTTTTCAATTTAATTAAAAAAATATCATTTCCATATATGTCTGAAACAATGTTTTTCTTGTTACATGTTTTTTCCAATGTGTATAAGTTTAATTTTTATATATTAATTATTTTAAATATTAACTATAAAAATATTTTAAACAAAATTATAATTTAGTTAATTTTTATTTTTTATAAATATTGTTAATGTGAGTTGTCTCATGAAGCAAATGTTTTGATAAATATCATGGATTTATGCTTCTAGATGTTACATTTAACTAATTTGTGTTAAAATTTTATTATAAAGTACTATCTAACAATAATGTTTTTTGAAATTTAACTTAGCATAATTATATCAAATAATTTAAGTATTTTAAATTCATATATATTAAAATTAATTATCCCATAATTAAATATATATATATATATATATATAATTTTACATAATTAAATAATTTTAAAATTTATTTCTTATATTTTTTTTAAATAATTATAATATAATACTATTTTTAACCTTCTAATCCAATTTTTTTTGCCCCACAAAAAATTAATAATTTTCATTAGAGATATGAAAATTACATGTTGTAGGATCAAACTAGAAATTCATCAAACTATTGAAGATGGTCAAACCACTCAGTCTAACAGTCTGCCAAAATCATTCAGATATAATTGCCACTAAGGAGTCTTTTAAAAACACTAAATACGTATTATTATACATCAAGTTATGAAATATAAAGTCTGATATCTAACAAAAAGGAAAAAAAATAAAAATAAAAAAAGGTGTATGTTGGTGAGAAGATAAGACTGATCAGCATCATCCATAATGCCTTTTATAAAAGGCTCATGATAGAAAGAAAAGTCTGTTAAGCCTATATTACATGTGCCTCGAGCTTGTTGCACTACCTCCTTGAAAGAGAGTATGAAATTATGTTCCTGTCCTGCAAATATGATGGAAAAAAATGAAGTAAAAAATCATTTGAAAAATTAAAACCTCTTCCAAGATAGGCATCTGTGTGTACATGTGACAAAATTATTGTTGATTGAACCAACTGACTACCACTCGGAATCACCAAAAACCTGTAACTATCAACACCCTTGTTCTATGGAAAATACGAGGAATTGCATACTATACAATTCTATGAAACTTTTTACGCCATGACCCAGCCCACTTTTGAGTTTAAATGAATTATTTTCATTGATATAGAGGACTACCCCTCCTCCACATATGCCCTTGCGAGTTGAATCGTTAAAAAAATCCCATGACTGAGATTTGTCGATCTACTCTTGCCTAATAAGGTGAGGACAAGATGGAAATTCATCTTCCCCAACGAGATCGAAGATGGAAAGAGACTGGGCTACAATGTGATCCAAAAATAACCATTTATCATTAAATACCACATTCTGTCTACCCAACTAGATACCTTAGGATATAATGGGGGGAATTTTCACACCTTCTTTGGATTGATTTCTTTCCACCATGAAAACTAGGAAGAAGAGAGAGATTATCCTTGCCATTGACAACAAATTGAAATAAAATTCCGAACAATGGACCAAACCTTAAGAGTAACAAAGTAAGAAAGGAAAAGGTTACTAAATTGTTTGCACAGAGCGCACTAGTTAGGACCTACAAAGCTTCATTTTTTGAGATTTTCACCTATAGGAACCATATATTCCAGAAGGAACCATAAGAGAAGGTGCGATTTGGATGGCCATTTAAATTTCCCCATAGGCCTCCACCACAATTTCCTATCCTCTAGTTATTTCTTTGCATTTATGAACAAATATGCTTCCTTAGGTGCATATTCCCCAAATGGGGAATTAGTCCATTGGAGTTCATCCTCCCCTTCTAGAATTATAACATGAGAAATATCCAAACAAGTCGTGTACTCGTGCCATATTTGATGCCATTCTCATGCATATTTAATTCCTAGGGAGATAACCACCCTTGAGAAAAAAATTAAGAATTTTCCGGATCTGCCACTTGATTGAAAGTTTTCTTACCTTTAGGTGACAATATATCAATCAAATCTTGGTGCAGCTGGAAATTATTCTTACACTAAATCCATGGATCATGTCTGATACACACCCTCTCACCGGAACCAACCTTCCAGGAAAGGCCTTCTTCGATTATTTGCAACAAATAAATCATGGCATTCCATACTCTAAAAGTGTTTGATCTACTTTTAACGATATTTCTAATCGAGTTCTCCAATGAGCTAGGAAATATATTCTTCCTGAGAACCATATTTATTCATAGAATGGATGTGGAAATCAATCTCCATCCTACCTTAGCCGCCATTTCTTTGGAGAAAAGGGCCATATTTTTTAGGCCCCAACCACCCAACTTCTTAGGGAGAGCTATCTTATCCCACTTTACCCACGAAAATACTTCACCTTCCTTCTCTCCCATCCACAAGAAATTGTAGCAGCATTTTCGAACCGAATTGAGGATCCCTTTGGGAATCCATGACAAGGACATCCAAAACACATGCATCACCTCCAAAACAAATTTAATGAGAACCAACTGAACTTCCCTTCAAATCCATCTAAATATCAATATTTTCATGAATTTTTTTATCTTAGCCAATAGCCACAACCAATATCCTCTTTTGTAATTATTAGGCTTTAGGGTAAATCCTAGGTATTTCAGGCCTTCATCAAAATTAGTTGGTCTGAAAGGAAAAATAGATTGAACAAAAATTACTTCCACCCTAGAGCATCCCTCTACATAGTTAGAAGAAATATGGAGATTAACCTCCATACTGATTTCTTTGCTAAATATGGACAAAATATTTTTGAGGGAGGAAGAATCTCACCTGGACTCATCACTTAAAAGGACCTTTTCATCCACAAAAAGGATGTGGGAAAGGTAGAGTACACCAGCTACCATTGCCCCTTTTATTTCCCCCATTCTTTTCACACTCCCCATTAACATGCTCATACCTTCTTCTACCAAAAGAAATAATAACATTGATAGAGGGTAGCCTTGTCGTAGGCCCCTTTCAACATGGAAAAAACCATAATCATACCCAAAAAATAAGATGAATAAATGTAACACATTATCCATTTAATGAAATTTATGTCAAATCCTATATGTGTGAGGATATTTGTGATATATAGCTAGCTAACACGATCATAGGATTTATATAAATATATTTGGAGACCATTCCTTTAAGCTTCTTAAACTTAAGACTGTGAAGGCCTTCCTAGGAATCTCCTATAGGCTCGTGAATTTTCTTATTTTGTAAATATAGTTCCACAGAGGATTAGGTCTAAATTCATCAAATTATCTACGAGCGGCAAAATTAGGAATCGGGGAAAGCAATGTGGCATTAAAATAATTATGCATTCATCCCTATTTTGTAGTCTTCCATTACATTAAAAATATCATGTCTCACTAGATCACAAAATCCAAGAAAAATTTAATTGACCACCCATCTGGCCCTAGAATTTTATCAATTTAAAAATCATGAAGAACTTTCTCAAGTACCTCAGTCGATACCAACCCCATAAGTTCTCGATTATCCTCTTCCTTAACATATGTGTGGAATAATCATGAAATAGATAAAACTTGGGTAATGATGCCCCCTGCGGAGCCTTAAAAAGAGACTAAAAATTCTTTGTTCCCATCCTTACCAGATATTTGAAAATAGAATCTCTTTGATCCTCGTGATCTCCAACAAACCATATGGTATTATAATCCTTCCTGGCCCTACCATATTGCTAAAAAAACTTTTTATTTTCATCTCCAGCATTCAACCATACAGCTTTGCTTCTTAGCCTCCAAGTTTCTTCCCTTTATTATAGAATCATTCTCCTAGAATCTTCCAATTGCATAATATGTAGTCTCAAAGAGTTACAAAAATATCCTCCATCCCCAAGATCTTCTAATTTTTCTAGCTCAACATTTACCTTCTACTGTGTTTCCTCAACATTGGTGGCTCTTGGAACTGCTATATCATATTAAATGGATCATGAAAAACTATTTATAATATATTTTACCTGAAAGAAAAGCAGGGACTAGGGTACTATGGTAACATAGTAGACCAAAAAAAAAAATAGTAGAAGGAAAGTACAGGAGAGAAGCTTACTTTGAGCAGTTTCAAACTTGTGACTTGCCAAGTATTTTCTTTTTCCTACTCTACAATATCATGTATTCCCTCTACGAAGCTGAGAAAGCTTCAGTTCCTTAGCACTATGATGGGAATTATGCATTCGTTGCATAATATTTACAAATATTTCAGCTTCCACCACATACGATTTGAGATTATTGATAAAATTGGGATGAAATTTGTAGGAGATCGAAATGATCATCAGATGGGAAAATAAGTTAAAGTTGTACAATATGAGTGAACCATCAACACAAAAAAAAATTCATAAACACATGAAATCAATAATTAATGCCTTACCAAACCAATTCCATATTTCCAATGCCGACGTTGTTGTCTCACTCACGCAAGTAAATATTTAACTCGTGACCTATGTCGTTTTAACCGTGCATTAGTTCCTTAATGATTACAATTGGAAACTGGATCTTTTGCTCTAGACAAGATGAATATGGATTCGGAGTCCCCGTCACATTCATAATTAGCATAAATTCACATAATTTCTAGAAGCATAAAATGATATAGGGTTACGTCGAGTCCGACTTAAGTGGACTCCATAGTGGGTACTTACTACCGCTAACTTGGTATACAATTTAAATACATATAAATTATTATTATTATTATTATTATTATTATTATTATTATTATATATATATATATATATATATATATATAATTTGTGATTTTATTACATGCCCTTCATTATGACATTTGTAGAAATTATTCACAAGTTAATAAAAACATGTATATTTTGAAATAACTTGTATTTGATGGCTAGAAAAGGTCAAAACGTGTATACGGGCATCAATTTTAAACCTTTAGTGGATTTTTTTTTTTTTACTTTTCCAATGCTAATCAAGTGCCCTGCTTCCTCCAAACTCAAGTGGTTGTATTTATTTACCTTTCTGGGGGTGGTTTTTGATGTTTTCTCCCTCGACTGGCCCCATGCTTTCTAAGTGGGTGATCCCATTTGAGTTATTGATACTGGGTGATCAGGAAGTCTCTGCCCATATTGGCCGTGTCATTGGCCCAACATGGAATATTACTGGTATTCCTATGTTTTTACATATTTATTTGCTAATCAGATGCTCTCTTTTCTTTGGCCTTGAGCAGCCATTTCCTTTTCCATTTTGCAGTGGATTTTGTCATTTTTTCCTCCCGACCGACCTCTCTTTTTCTAATTGGGTGCTTTCATCAGACTTGATGATCAATGTGTGACTATTATTTATATTTTCTCCTCTCCTGGTGATGAAGCCCAGTACCTTTTTCCTGTAAATTAGGGGGACACTTCGATCAGTCCAGATCTGAAATACCTCATCTGTGCCTTTTTATCCTTAAGTGGGCATATATTTTACAACATCAATTCAGAGAATTATAAATATAATTTATAGAAGGGAGATGAAATGGGTAAAAATGTATATTAAAATCCATGTGAAGGGAAATTTAAAAATAAAACCATCGTAAAAAAATTCCCTGACGAGTAGGGGGAGCCATCCTTGATCGAGGTGGCTATTATTGTGGATGTGTTTATTTGGTTTTTTGAAGTTTAAATTTTTATTTTTTGGTGATAACTTAATGGGTTGATATTTGAACCTTTATTGAGGAGGGATTTATTATGAAGGGAATTTAATTGATCATCTAGCTATAGTAAGGGGATTATATTTATATATCATATGGAAGTGATGCAGGATCCAAGATGTAAGTCAGCTGTTTTTCTTGTGTTTTCTAAGGAATGAAGAGTTTTTTCCCCTTTTCACTTATGCACAGGTGATATCCTCTATCTACATTATCAATGTGCATGATGGACATGTGGTGAGGGTGTGTCCTATGCCTTTATGAACTGCTCCTTTCCACAGGCAAATGTTTTTGGTATTGAGGCAATGTTGACATCCTTCCTTTTTCATCATTTAGGTCCTTCACCTAGCACATCAAGGGAGGATATTATCGTTGGTTTTTTTATTTTGGTTTTTTTACCCGAGACTATTATATTGGTTGGTTTTGGTGGTTTTTAAGTCCCGGTTAGTGGTTCTCCATTTAGGATAACGATGGTCCCACTTGATAATTTAGTGTATTGTATAGGACTACCTGGGAGATGTCACAATAAATGATTGGCATGTGTATTTCTTCCCTTGAGTTGGAATACCTGATTGAGGTGATGATTTTTGTCAAAGATATGGAAAAATCACAACAAGAATGCCTAGTGGTTCCATTGGTGGGCACAAGCATAGGGAAATTAAGCAAGGTTGACGATCAATTAGGTGGCAGGACTTTGAAACTCAGTGAATGCGTGGATGAGGTTCCAAGGTGTGGTCCAAGAAGGAGGAAGAGGACTAAGGCATCTTATAAACCATAGATTTTAGTGTTGGGCGTAGATATCTTCTCAGACAAGGTGGAAGGTTTGAAATAAAGGGAGTTAGTAGGAAGTGGGAATTTTTTAAAATGACTGTGGAGTAGATGAGAGGGTGGGTGGATAAATGTTTCTCTCCAATTTCACATTAGAAGCCCAAGGTTAGGGTCATGTTCAATGGATGGTTTGAATTCCATTCTTTTATTTTTATGAGGTAGATAGAGTTGTATACATTCCTTGGGCTAGGGGGAGGGGTTTTCTTGTACTCGAAAGATGGCATGTGGGCTTCGATCCCTTCAAAGAGTTACCAAGAAGTAAGATAATCTGGGTAAAATTTCCTATTATGCCACTACAGTTGTTGAAAAAGCAGGAAATTGTGGCGATTGCAAATAAGGTTTGAAATTTTTTCTTCCTTGAGGATGAGAGCTTTGGGAGGCTTGATAATATAATCGCTTGTGTGTTAGATGAAACGGACGTCTCTAGTAGGATTCTAGTAGATATAAATAATTTTTTGCGGCCTTTATTCTTGAGAAAATGCATTGATTATTGGGGAATCCCCTTTAGGTTCGTGGGGTGCCATGAGAGAGGGAATTTTATTGTAGGATGTCCTTGAAGGATGGGCATAGGTCATTAAGGGAGGGACTATAAAGGTATGGGGGTACATGCCTATAAAAAGGATTCGAGGTTGGATGTCGATTATCATAGAGGATATTACATTCAAGAGGATACATATAAAAGCCATGATTTTTCCTTCTATTATGGTCTTTTAAATCATGATTATTATGTCACAAATAAGGGTTCACATGAAGATGTTATAGATTATATCTAGAATTTTTTTAACCTTATCATTCAAGTGGTTAACATGGGATCCCCAAAAAAAATTCTTCAGTCTTTCATAATCATAAGGTTTTTCCCTTTTCGGGCATTAAAACTTGCAAGTCTCCCACTGTCTTTTGAGGTGGACATCAAGAGGATGGGGCACCAAAAATAATGAAGAATACTTATCTTAACCTATCAAATTTAGGTCTCCGTCGATTCATGTATTCCTTTAGTCTCTTAAGACATGGAGTTGATAATTTTGGAAAGGATGGAGTTAGCTATACTTGAATCTTTGACAATCAGGAGGTCCATTTTCCCTAATGGTGAGATAAATTTTAGCCCTCGATCCTGACAAAAAAACACTTCTACGAAGAAAATACACCATATATATAAAGAAATCTCTAAATTTTCCTCGATATCCTCGCACCTTATTTCATCCTTTTAGGAGTCTCGGGAGGAGTCCAATGCTTCATAGGGTGACATCCCCTATCACATGGGGGTTTTTTAGAAGATATAGGTCATGATACTAGGGTCTTTAAAGTGAATGACCACAAGGATTCCCTTACAAAATGATCATTATGTCTTAGAACCTAAGGGGTTTTGGATCTACCCCAAAGAGAAGTTCCCTGCACATTATCATCAAGTTGAAAAATCCAGAACATGTTCTTATTCAAGAAGCAATGGTAGATAGGGATAAGGCGTGGGATTTTTTGAGGAAAAATTGTCCTCTTTGGAATTTTTGTGCGACCAATTCCTCATGTCACTCTGGGGGGGTATGCCACTATATGGGATCCTAATATCCTAGAAATCAAAGCTTATAGTTATATTGTTGGGATTATCCTTTCAAGTTATATGTGTGGGTCAAATCCTCGGATTTTTTTTCTTAATATATACACTCCTTATTACGATAAGAAGATTTTCTAGGACCAAATAAGCTCAAGTGATTTTTTAGACTTGAGATCTTTGATAGTGGCAAGAGAACTAGATTATCAATGGATTCAGGTGAGACTTTGGCTCAAAAGAGCAAGGTTGACAAGCATGGGATCTATATTTATGATCTTCTAACTCAAAAGTCTTTAGTGGATATCTAGCATGTTCCTTTTGTCCCTATGTGGTGTAATGGGCAATCATGGGTTGAGGGGATTTCAAAGAAATTAGATCGTCTTTTAGTATAGTCTAACTTGGCATGTAAAATGGAGAACTTGACTTCTTGGATTCACATATCCCTTATTTCTTATCATTATCAAATATTTTTCGTGTGGTTAGGAACTCAAGAGTTAAAATCATTTCCCTTTTAGTTCAACCATGCTTGGTTGAAGGATAAAGAGCTTGTGGAGTTGTTTCAAACTATATGGAAAAGAACTCATAATATTTGTGACATGACTAAAATGGAGGAACTTTATCATAAATTAGAATTTTTGAAACTATCTAAATATTAATGGATAAGGGAGAAGAAAAATGTGAAAATGTATGAATTGATTCGAATAAATGTCTTATTAAATGAGTTGGATGACACATTGGCCCCTAGCTACTTCTTTGAAGCCTCTAGGAAGCAGATGCAGGATCTTGAGGAAAGGAGAAGTTATATGTTGAAGACCCAAGAAGAGGAATGGAGATTGAAGAGTAGGGTTACTTGGGTGTCTGAAGGAGATAAGAACACTCGTATATTTCATCATCAAGATAACCATAGGAAAAAACAAAATTCCATATGGTCTATTATAAATGGAGAAGGAAACAGATTGACTTCATAAAAGGACATACAAAGGGAAGCAGTCCATTGTTTTAGCAGTTTATGCAACGCTACAGAAGGAGTATGTTTTGAAATTCAGAAGAAGTTTATAGATTTATTTCTTGTCATGGTAATTGTGGAGGATATTGCTCATATCGAGCGGTCGATCATTGAGTAGGATTTTTTGGGCATTTTGAAATTGATAGCAAAGGAGAAGAGCCTTCGACCATATGGCTATTCGGTGAATCTCTTCTTGCATTTCCATGATATTATTCACAACATTGGCCAAGGAATATCAATCTAAAGGGGATATTTTAGGGGAAATCAATGCCAAGTTTGTAGAGCTCATCCCTAAGACTTATAAGCCCTCAACCTCTATTGAGCTGCAGGAAATTTCATTATGTAACATTGTCTACAAAATTATTTCTAAAATCATTGCTAGCAAGATTAAACGTACTTTGTCTAAGCATGTGACTCTAGAACAAAATGGAATTTCTAACAATCAAAAGATCCATGATGTGGTTACAATCACTCAAGAGTGTATTCATTCTATTAAATAACACAAATTGGAGGCTTGTATCATGAAGATTGATCTGATGAAATCCTATGACAACGTATACTGGGAACTACTAAGGATGATACTACATAAGATTTAGTTTCAATCTTGAAGACTGGATTATGGTTTTTGTAACATCAGTGAAATTTGGGGTTATTATAAATGGGATTCCTACTAATTTTTTTAAGGGTTCTAGAGACGTGAAGTAGGGATGTGCAGTTTCTCCCCTTTTGTTTTCTCTTGTTTTCGATGGTTTGAGTAGAAGGATTCAAGAGGCTCGATCCAAGGGAATCATTACAGGTTATAGGATTTATCACGATGTTACATTATCTCACATAATGCTCATATATCACTTTATTTTTTCAAGGGATGTTAATCTATTTGAATGGTGGGCCTTCTATCATATTATTATTGGGTTTGAGGAGGCATCGGTTCTATTATCAAGCAAGGGAAAATGTACTCTAATCTCTACAAAACATGAGAATGAAATGATGTTGGAGATAACTAAAATATTTGAGGTTAGATTGATCAATATGGATATGGGATTTCATTATCTAGGCTTCTTTCTAACACCAAAAAATTATGAGGTAAAGGACTGTTTATGAATTACTAGAAAATTTAAAAAAAAAAACATTGGTCTCAGAAATGGATGACGATGGCAAGGTGACTTACCCTGATTAAAGCGATCATGAAAATATCTCCATTTGTTGGATGCATTTATTCAAACTAGCCAAAAAATTTGTCTGACATTAAGTCTATAATAGCCAAATTTCTTTGGGTTGGACATGACAATGAAAAAAAAAATCTTCATCTGCTTCAAGGTGTTGTTAAGGCAGATAGAAGATGGAGGTTGGGATATCCAAGACCCATAACATTTCAATGTTGCAGTACTAGTAAAAAATATGTTGAGGACATTAAATGGTGAGGGGATCCCGTAACATATTACTAGAGCCAAATATCTAAAAAATGAACAAGTGATAAGTTGGAGCAATGTAGTGGCACCAAAAAGGAAGGAAACTGTTCATATATGGATGAGTATGATGAAGGTAAAACATTGGTTATTTGTAGATTTGAGGTAGGACGTAGGCTCAAGGATGAGAGTGGAGATTGGATGTGCATACATCAAGGGAATGACTGATTCAAATCCTTTATATGTTCAATTTTTGAGTTTCATACACAACAACGATCTTTTTTCTTTAATCAAATTTATCTCGTGTGGAATCCCTCCTTGATATAAAATGTATGGTTAGGGGTAGGGTAGATTGGCCTCTTAGGTTATTTAAGAGAGGAATGGGACCAATGCAAGATACAGTTGACACTTGTATGTATATATTTATCAAAACATGAGGACATGCTAAGCTGGTATGGTAAAATTCATAAAAATAAAATCTCAGTCAAAGATTTCTATTCTCGGATCTCTAATGTTTGGATCTTGGCCGATAAAGAATTATGGTTTCAAAAGTCTTGTAAATGGGATACCCCACTCAAATTAAAGTGATTTATTTGGTTGGTAGTCCATAATGGAATATAACCTAGGAAATTTTATTGAAAAGAGGTTTCCAAGGCCTTGGGCATTAGGGTCTATGTAGGGTTCAGTCAAAAGATATAAGACATCTCTTTATTACCTCCTCATTTGCAGCCTCTAATTGGTATGGGTTTTCAAGATCTTAAATATTTCTTCCACATGGGACAAGTCTTTGATCAGTGATTGTCTCACTGTTTGGTTTAAGGAATACAAGGATCATAGAGGGTTGTATTTTTACATAATGTGGGACATATGGAGGGTTGTAAATGCTTTGATATTTGAATAGGTTATGTCTACCATTAAGAGAACTTGATGGTCTATTACATAGAGAAAGGGCCTATGAGGGAAAATATATCGAGAAGAAGTTGTTTTTTTAAAGAAATTTTGCCAAAAGTTCTCGTGGGGCTATTTGATGTACCTTCATCTTTCAATTCTTGTGGCAGTAGGGCTCTTATATTTTTAAGGCCTAGACACTTTGTTCACTTATGTTGGTTGAGTGGTGTTGGTTCTAATAATATATTGCAACTCGTTTGAAATTGAGGAGATAGATATCTTTGCGACTCTAAAGTCATCATAGAGATGGTCTTAGGAGATCTCACTTTGAAAAACCATCTCTAACTTGTTGGATTAGAAGGATCAAAATGTTGATCTTGACTTTCAAGAGGATCACCTTCTCACACATTTATAGAGAGCTTAATCAGGTAGCAATGGCATGCCAAAGGAAGTGTGCAACATGGAGCCGGGGAAGATCAAGTTTACAGAGTTTGAGAATGGCGTCATTCACAGGAGCTATCGAGATATGAGGGACACTCATTTTTTCTTATTTTTGAGCTTTTGAATGAAATTGTATATATATTGAACTCGAACATAATATATTTTCTGAAGTTATTTTTCTTTCATGAAAGAACTAAGAACTTGTTATAGTTTAGAAAGACATTACGATATTGTTAAAGACCTGAGTCACAGTTCAAAGAAATAGTTAATAGGCCTTGAAAGACTCGAGGCTCTTCTATTCGCATGGACAGAAACTTTGAATTTTCTTGTCTTTGCAGGCCGACAAGGTCTGGAAATGGAAGTCAGCACACATGTTCTTAGGCATACCATATCTCAAACACTATTCGCTTATGCTAACCATTTAAATTATCCTTTAACTTCTTTTCTTTTGTTTTCCTAATACATATAGCTATGGAAAACTTGACCATTTTTATTTGCAATGCCACACTTTACTCTTCATTATTGTCACAGTTTGCAGGTTGTTCAACTCTCAATTCTCTATCTACTGTTTGACAGAGATTTTTATTTCTAAAACTCAAGGTTTACATTTTGTCGCTTTCGTAGCTTTAAAAGCAAGCATGAGAATCTCACACAAAAATCGTACTTTGAGTTTTTTCATGAAGTACGTCATTTGAACTGTGAACTCAATCATAAATTTATAAATTAATTTGATGTGTACACATTAACGGGCCGTGATGCTAAGTTTAATCCGCAATCCGAATAGATATTTGACAAATTTCTCAGATACAGAAATGTTGGTATTCGCTGATATTTTATGGACTATGTTCGATGTTTGGTTTCTAGTAGTTGTGGCTTCAATTTTTAAACTTTGGTTCGTCATGAATTATTTTGTGGCTAATATTAACTTATTGTAATTATCTTGAATTTTGCTTCTCGCACAATATCGTGTAGAAATATTAGCTCACCAAAATTTATGCAATTTTATATATCAATAATTTGTATTTTTTTTAAAACATAAATTCCACTTGAATGATAGGGACTAGGCTTGGCCACATTGTAATGCGCCACATTGTAATTGTTAGTTGCATCAAATTTTCCTTAACTTGCATACATGTTAATAAACGATCCAATCAAAAAATTTATACTAATTTAAAACTTTATGTAACATTAATTTCCAAATAAATTATATTGGGTCTTGAAATTATTATATGTTTATGGTACTTTATTAAAATAAAATAAATTATAAATTAAGAAAACCTTATTATAATAATAATAATTTATATTTACATATTATAATATTATATAACTTTCTTTTATTTTATTTATTATTAAATTAGGTTTTACCTTTGTATTTTCTTATGACTTATAATCTTGAATTATGAATAAGTGTTTTTATTTTTTTTATTAAAATAAAATAAAATAAATTAAAAAATAAACTAATAAACCCCTTTTATTTAACTATTATAATATTGATAATTTTATACATATTTTTAATCGATAAAAATAATATATTGTAATTAAATTTTCTAAATTAAATTACTAATTAAAGGTTAGTTTGTAACGGCTATTTCCAGGCACTGATGCATCCTCACTATTTATTCTTTAAGATCGATCTTATTTTTTCACCTTCTTTTTAAGGAAGAAACCACATTAGATGACTCGAAACGTCAACCAAATCTTAATGATGTGATTATTCCAAAGACACTTATCTAAATTATGAATCACAAATGTCTTAGATCTAACATGTTTATTATAGTATATATAATTTTATCTGATTATAAAAATTTATTGGATCAATATGTGTCTATTTTGAAACGATACTTCCATATTTTTAATTAATTTTCAATAATTATTTGGGTTGTAGTTTAAATATTCTATGTTTGGAAGGTTTTCTGGAGATATTGGTGAAACATGCCAAAATCCAGTAAGAATTTGTTGGAATCACCAATTGGATCTATGAACTCTACACAATCAGAGTTCCCTAAAGATTCTTTAGGGAATTGAATCCATTTTTGGATTCAAAAACATATTTTAAACAAAAAAATAACAAGATCTAACTACAAATTGTTTGGCAAATTTATGGCTATAAACTCCAATAGTATAATAGCAAGACAAGATTATTATGCGGTGGATAATAGGAATTTAACATGCCTATCATAATTTTAGTTATAGTAGAGTTGAAATTTATCTTAAAGGTAATTTCTCTTTTTTACTTTTCAATTTAATTAAAAAAATATCATTTCCACACATGTCCAAGACTATGTCTTTCTTGTTACATGTTTTTTTTCAATGTATATAACTTTAACTTTTATATATTAATTAAATTTATTATTAACTATAAAATTATTTTAAACAAAATTATAATTTAGTTAATTTTTTTTTTTTATAAATCCTGTTAATGTGAGTTGTCTCAAGAAGTAAATGTTTTGATGACTATCACAAATTTATGCTTATAGATGTTACATTTAATTAATTTGTGTTAAAATTTTATTATAAAGTACTATCTGACAATAATTTTTTTTGAAATTTAACTTAACATAATTATATCAAATAATTTAATTATTTTAAATTCATATATATTAAAATTAATTAACTCATAATATATATATATATATATATATATAATTTTAAATAATTATAATATATTACTATTTTTAACCTTCTAATCCAATTTTTTTTTTGCCCCAAGGAAAAATAATAATTTTCATTAGAGATATGAAAATTACATGTTGTGGGATCAAACTAGAAAGTCATCAAACTACTGAAGATGGTCAAGCCACTCAGTCTAACAATTTGCCAAAATCATTCATATATAATTTCCACTAATGAGTCTTTTAAGAAGACTACATACATATTATTATACATCAAGTTATGAAATATAAAGTCTGATATCTAACAAAAAGGAACATAAAGAAAAATAAGACAAAGGTGTATGTTGATGAGAAGTTAAGATTGATCAGCATCATCCAGAATGCCTTTTATAAAAGGCTCATGATAGAAAGCAAATTTATTTAAGCCTATATTCCATGTGCCTCGAGCTTGTTGCATTGCCTCCTTGGAAAGAGAGTATGAAATTATGTTCCTCTCCCTGTAAATATGACGGAAAAAATGAAATAAAAAAGCATTCGAAACATTAAAACCTCTTCCAAGATAGGCCTCAGTGTGCACATGTGACAAAAATATTGTTTATTGAACCGATTGACTACTACTCGAAATCACCAGAAACATGTAATTGTCAGCACCCTTGTTTTATGGCAAAGACAAGGAATTGTAGACTATACAATTTTTTGAAATTATTTGCACCATGACCCATCCCACCTTTGAGTTTAAATGAATAATTTTCATTCGTATAGAGGACTACCCCTCCTCCACATATGCCCTTGCAATTTGAATCGTTAAAAAAATCCCACGACTGATATTGGTCGATCTACTCTTGCCTAATAAGGTGAGGACAAGATGGAAATTCATCTTCCCCAATGAGATCGAAGATAGAAAGAGATTAGGCTACAATGTGATCCAGAAATAACCATTTATCATTAAATACCACATTGTATCTACCCAACAAGATACCTTAGGATATAATGGGGGGGAAGTTTCACACCTTCTTGGGATTGATTGATTTCCACCATGAAGACTAGGGAGAAGAGAGATATTATCCTTTCCATTGACAACCAATTGAAATCAAATTCCAAACAATGGACCAAACCTTAAGAGTAACAGAGTAAGAAAATAAAAAGTTATCAAATTATTTGCACAAAGGGCACCAGTTATGACCTACAAAGCTTTCACTTTCTGAGATTGTCACCTATAGGAACCATATCTTCTGGAAGGTACCATAGGAAAAGGTGTGATTTGGATGGGAATTTAAATTTCCCCAAAGGCCTCCACCACCATTTCCTATCCTATAGTTCTTTCTTTGCATTGATTAAAAAATATCATTCCTTAGGTGCATATTCCCCAAATGGGGAATTAATCCACTGGAGCTCATCGTCCCCTTCCTGAATTCTAACATGAGCAATATCCAAAGAAGTCGTGTACTCGTGCCATATTTGATGCCATTCTTCATGCATATTTAAGTCCTAGGGAGATAACCACCCTTGAGAAAAAAAATAAGAATTTTTAGGATCTGCCACTTTATTCAATTTTTCTTACCTTTAGGTGACAATATATCAATCAAATCTTGGTGCAGCTGGAAATGGTTCTTACAGTAAATCCATGGATCTGTCTGATACACACCCTCTCACCGGAACCAACATTCCAAGAAAAGCCTTCTTCGATTATGTGGAAAAAATAAATCATGGCATTCCATACTATAACAGTGTTTGATCTACTTTTAGTGATATTTCTAATCAAGTTCTCCAGTGAACTAGGAAATATATTCCTCCTGAGAACCATATTTATTCATAGAGTGGATGTGGAAATCAATATTCATCCTACCTTAGCCGCCAATGCTTTGGAGAAAAAGGCCATATTTTTTAGGCCCAAACCACCTAACTTCTTAGGGAGAGCTATCTTATACCACTTTACCCATGAAAATACTTCACCTTCCTTCTCTCCCATCCACAAGAAATCGCAGCAGCATTTTCAAACCGAATTGAGTATCCCTTTGGGAATCCATGACAAGGATATCCAAAACACAGGCATCACCTCCAAAAAAAATATAATGAGAACCAACCAAACTTCCCTTCAAATCCATATGAAGCTCAATATTTTCATGCATTTTTTTATCTTAGCCAATAGCCACAACCAATATCCTCTTTTGTAATTATTACGCTTTAAGGTAAAGCCTAGGTATTTTAGGCCTTCATCAAAATTAGTTAGTCTGAAAGGAAAAATAGATTAAACAAAAATGACTTCCTCTCTAGAATATCCCTCTGCATAGTTAGAAGACTTATGAATATTAACCTCCATACTGATTTCTTTACTAAATATGAACAAAATATTTTTGAGGGAGAATGAATCTCACCTAGACTCATCACTCAAAAGGAGATTTTCATCTACAAAAATGATGTGGGAAAGGTAGAGTCCACCAACTACCATTTCCCTTTTTAATTCCCCCATTCTTTTCACATTCCTCATTAACATGCTTAGACCTTATGCTACCAAAAGAAATATTAACATGGATATAGGTTAGCATTGTCGTAGGCCCCTATCAACATGAAAAAAACCAGAATCATAACCAAAAAATAAGATGAATAAATGTAACATATTATCAATTTAACAAATCTTATGTCAAATCCTATATGTGTGAGGATCTTTGTGATATATATCCAGCTAACACGATTGTAGGATTTATATAAATCTATTTGAATACCATTCCTTTAAGATTATTGAACTTAAGGCTGTGAAGGCCTTCTTAGGCATCTCCTATAGCCTCGTGAATTTTCTCATTTTCTAGAAAATCGAACTTTTATTTTGAAATGTGTTTGGATAACATAGGCTTCAAATGGTTTGTAATGATCTTCACAATAATCTTCTAAATATAGTTTCACACACGAATAGGTCTAAAGTCATAAAATGATCTACAAGCATCCAAATTAGGAATCAGGGAAAGGAATGTGGCATTAAAATAATTATGCATTCATCCTGATAGTTTGCAGTCTTCGACTACATTCAAAATATCATGTCTCACCAGATCATAAAAACCTAAGAAAAATTCAGTTGACCACCCATCTGGCCCTAGGATTTGATCCCTTAAAAAATCATGAAGAACCTTCTCATTTTCCTCAGTCGATACCAACCTCTTCTGTTCTCAATTATACTCTTCCTTAACATATGTGTGGAATAATCATGCAACAGATAAAACCTTGGCTAATGATGCCTCTCGTAGAGCCTTAAAAAGAGACTGAAAATTCGTTGTTCCAATCCTTACCAGATATTTGAAATTAGAATCTCTTTGACCCTGGTGATCTTCAACAAAACAAATGGTATTATAATCCTTCCTGCCTGATCTGAAAGGACTGTATTCATTTTTCAATGCTAAGTGTATTTTCAGTTTATAAACATGTGCATACTTGTCTCATTAGTTTGCTTAAAGATTTAGGATTTTAACCATGAATAGTAGATGAATTTAGTGAATTAGAAGCATGAAATAAGCACAAATAATACTGAACAATAGTGTACAACAAAGAAGTAAGTCACCACATAAAATTTACACAGCAAGCATGATGAAGCAGTTCACCCATCTTGGGCTACATCTGCTGGGCCAGCTCCTAGTGGCATGTCCATCTTTCATTATGCTCAATTTTTTTCAAATACATGTAGATACAGGCCTCTAATGGTTGTTTTCTCTGCACCAATGCCTCTAGAATGCTCCAATTAGCTAACAATGACTCTTCATTCACTCTGAATGGCCGAAAATTGAGTCTCCTACTCATAGTTCCAG
>JAXQQM020061080.1:0-46886 GCA_034641835.2 Pinus albicaulis
AAATTTTGTGGAATATTAATTTTTGACATTTGCACTTAGGAGGTGAATAAAATGGGTAGGAGACCCATTCATTTTGTCTATACGGAATAAAAATCCTCTTAGAATGAAGAGGGACCACTTTTGGAGCTTGATTTCACACCTCCATGTTTGAAAGGGGGCTTTTGTTAAAAGGCTGGGTCAAGTTTGACCAAGTCAAACTGCGTAGTAGCAGGAGGTGGAGAGCACATTGTGGGCCAGCGCAGTGGGATAAGGAGGGAAGATTCTAGAGGAAGGAAACCCTAATGAGTGGGGTCCATTGAGAGGGAGCTCACATTATTTAAATGGAGGGAAAGGTATCCATTGCAAATCATCTTGAGTATTATTCATCTTTGGCCCGGTGGACTTGCAGCAACATCTTGTTGGTTAGCAAGAATTGTCAAGGGAATTCTTGTTTAGGATTTCCTCTCCTTCTTGAGTAGCTCTTGGAGGATTGCACTCTATTCCCCATATTTAGACATTGATGTTAAGTATCATCCATCTTCATCAGCACAATTCCAGGTGGAGGTTGTGTAGTGTTGCTGGGTGTTGCTGGGGAGGTTTTCCACAACACCATCCTTGGTTATTTTTTCAGAGGAAGGAGCTTCCATCTCTTTGGGAGATCAGAAAAGGAGGTTCATGAGCTTATTCCATCATCTTTGGCATCAGGCCAACCACTTGCCATCATATGCAGCGTATTCCCTCTCTTAGACAGCGTTATTCTTGGAGAGCATTTGTTGTGTGGGATTAGCATACATTTGGAGGGTGAGATCTTAGGTGAAAGAATCAGTCTTTCACTTCAGATTTCCCATTGGAGGAGGCCATTTCAGATTGAGGAGCTCATTCATCCATTTCCTCCTATTTTTTTTATGAGTTGCTGCTTCCCAGCAACACCGGCATTATTGTATTTTTCCATTTTGTACCTGTGTTGTAGTCAGTCCTTCTAATGATTGTTTTACTAGTGCTTTCAGGGGTTAAGAGCTTACTCCACCTTATTTCTTGAGCTATCATTGATATATCATTATATTTTAATTTTATATGATGCAGTTTCGCCATATGACTGCGCAGTTTTAGCCATGGCTTTCTTCATGTAGCAGTGTGCCTTCATTTTCATGTACAAGATTCATTGAGGCCTTCATTGCCTAACTTGAGAGATTGAAACCTCAAGCATTGTACTCTTTGCTACTGCAATACACATTTATTGGATATTGTATCTTCATATGTGCAAGCTCATGAAAATAATGCAGTGAACCCATTGTATGTCCATACATTGTTGTAGCCCTATTCCTTGGGCAATTCCTGTAGGGGGAATATTACAAATTCTATACATAGAGTCTATAGAGGGCCAGGTAGCCTCTGTATCTCATCCTTTCTATAAGGTGACATATGCAGTAAATGCCCCTATAGTCAATCTCTAGAATAGATTGTGATATTTCAGAAAAAAGGAATATTACAGTGGTATCAGAGCACCTTTCTTGGCTCAGCTTGTGGCCTTCAAGCCCAAGAAAGAAGAAGAAGAAGATGTTGCAGAAGATGAGCTTGATCTCATCTATTTTCAGAACAAAGGAGAGCCTCCCCAAGGAGGAGAAGCAAAGAGAAGAAGAGGAAGGTCCATGCACTTCCTATTCTCACATAGAAGAGAAGCATGGAGGATACTTGGATCATCAGATCTTAAGTATGTACCTAGGTGAATATAAACCCCATTCTGTAGCATTTAGACGAGCTAAAACATTCCCACAATTTATTCAGCAGAAGGAGGAGATAAGGCCCTGCAGTAAAAGAGAAATCAGAGGCAATAGGTTCCTATTGTCTACATTTGATGGGGACACTTCAGCTAGAGCTTGGGTGAGAAGGCTAGAAGCCTTTTTCTTGCTACATCCAGTGGCAAAGAAAGAAGTAGTGGAGATTGCAGCGCTGCACATGAATGATAAATCCTCTATTTGGTGGTTCAAACCCTTGGTCCATTCAAGGGTGAGCTCTTTTTCAGACTTTGCTCAAAGGTTGATCCAAACCTTTGATGGAGAGAGGACAAAGGAAGAGCGGCCTTTTTCATCTATGGTGAAGGCAGCCATGGCATTAGAGGAGACAAATGCTGCAGCCACATAAGAAGACCCCAAGATACACCAAGGTATGAGTGAAGTTCCACTTTTCATTCCAGCAAATAATTTGAAGGAATGTGGGAACTCACATGTAAGGGTCCAAGGATCTACCCATTTTGCTATTTTAGAGCACCATGATTGCACTGTGTTGTGCAATAGGTTCAAAGAGGAGATGAACCCTCATCCTCATGCACTATTGATGAGTCTCATTCAGCCCTTGGGGTTGGGATGTGAACCATTGGAGGATGAAACAAACTATGACACTCCCTTGAGAATTCATGAAACCATCCTTAAGCTGGAGTGTGAGACAGCCATTACACCTTTGGAGGGATTAACAGTGTTGTAAAACTATGATGGAGAGGATACGCTACCTTCATCATATTTGGATCCTCCTAGATTCAATACAGTCAAGGGTGAGAGGTCTCCAAGGAGCTGCATTCCAATATTCCAGGGAATGCAAGGGAGATGATTTGGTCTAGGAGAATGGTAGCCCTCATGGGAGGAGTACCAAAGGAGGGAAGAGGAAAAGACATCCACTAGGAGCTGAATGGATGTGGATGAGAAGCAAGGGGCTGATTTTCCACTTGCAAATATATGATACTGGGCAGCAAGAGGCTTGGTTGCGTTGGCTCCTCTTGAAGGAGTTTGGCCATCACTTAGTGTACTCTTTTCCCATGAGGATGGGAGTAGAGGAGAGTTGGCAGGATGTTTGCAACATTGAGTAGCAGAGAGTAGGGATGCATGGAGCTGATATGGAATATATATCAGTCATGATACCTTCATCACATGAGTTACATGATGTGAGCATGAGGGGGCAGCAAGCACTTGGTTTGCTTGAACCATCTTAGAGAGAGCACAAGCATATTTGCTCTCATATGATGTATGATGTTGCAGGAGTAGAGGAGGACACTCTCATAGTGCAAAGGGATTACTCCTTGGCTTGGACTGATTAAGAGGCATTTTAATCTTGGGAGAAGCCTCATATTTGCAGCAGTATCACCAGAAGTGTTCTTGACAAGGAGCATGTCAAGGAACAAAGGTTGGCATGGGAAAGAGCCTTTTTGCATGAGCTCACAGCGCTGTCACTTGGGAGTAGGCGCACACACATGGATCCATATATCACTTTACTTCCAGCCTATGGTAAGAGCATTGTATTTCCATTTTCTTATTTGCATCCTCTTATCATTATGTTGTAGTGGATGGCTCCTCAAAGAAGCAGATTTTTCATGTTGCTCCATGGGCAAAGTTGGGCCAAACCATGTGATGGAGACAGTCATATTTTACATGGCCTTGGGAAAATGTTTTTCCATTCTACTCATTTTCAGCTAATTCATATGATTAGCATTATATTTCAAAACATGTTGCCTTGGAAATTTCTTGAGCAACAGTTTGCAAAACTGCGTTATGCACCCTTGGGAGACTGTTGGTACTTTCCAGCACCATATGTAACCACCAGTACTTCCTCTATTTTGATGATGATAATGTTTTCATTTGCTGATATTTTCCATATTAATGGAAGCATGATCAGAATATTGACACATGAATTTAGTGTGTCCTTGAGGGGAGATGATTCACACAGTTTTTGCATGGCATGTTCTAATGGGAACATGAGAAGAGACATGGCCACCACAGCCACTAATTTTCCTTCTTTGGAGGTGTTCCATGAGGTTGATGATGATTTCCATCCATTGTATGTATATGGGCATGCATTTGATTTTATATTGCTGATTCACTCATCTACTTACTATTCAGAAGAAGAGGTGATACTTTTTGTACAGTACTTTCCATGTTATTTCCTACAGCTGCAGTGGGTGAGATTGTGTTGTAGCCATATGAGACATTGTTTGTACCTTGATGCACATGGTATAACCTACAGAAAAAATTTCATTGGGGTATCCTATGATGATCATGTCCTACTCATCATTGATGGAGTGCCTTGGGCCAGCCGGATTATCATTGATGGAGGAGAAATCCTTGGAGGATTGCTCTTCATTTTTCCACTTGGAGGCAATACATTTGCAGAACTTGAACATGACACACTATAAACTTGTCATAATTAGAGAGGAGGATAGCATGGGGTAGGCTATGAGGCTTGCCATATTCATATTTGAATCCCACCTTCATTTCCGAAGCTCAAGGTGGAGAGACTTTTCTATGAGTTGCCATGTTTGGAGGCAGCTCATGTTGTATGGATGATTTCTTGGGGATGGGAGATTCATATGGGGATGATGAGTCCAATTTTATATCAGATCCCATGCCTCAAGGATGCCCTTAGATAGCCCATTTTTTCCGTCATGGATATTGGTTTCTACATGACAGCTATTTGGGGTTGTTCACCAAAAGTTGGATTGCATATGTTGGAGGGACAGCTAGAACACTTGATTGATGATATGGAATCCATTATTTAGAGGATTTCATCATGTATGGATGATACAGGGGAAGTAAGGTGAAATAAATTAGTCTATCCTTGTACTTGCTTGAGGACAAGCAATCTTTGAGAGGGGAGGACTGTAATATTCCAAAATTTTGTGGAATATTAATTTTTGACATTTGCAATTAGGAGGTGAATAAAATGGGTAGGAGACCCATTCATTTTGTCTATAGGGAATAAAAATCCTCTTAGAATGAAGAGGGACCACTTTTGGAGCTTGATTTCACACCTCCATGTGTGAAAGGGGGCTTTTTCTAAAAGGTTGGGTCAAGTTTGACCAAGTCAAACAGCGCAGTAGCATGAGGTGGAGAGCACATTGTGGGCCAGCGTAGTGGGATAAGGAGGGAAGCTTATAGAGGAAGGAAACCCTAATGAGTGGGGTCCATTGAGAGGGAGCTCACATTGTTTAAATGGAGGGCAAGGTATCCATTGCAAATCATCTTGAGTATTATTCATCATTGGTCCGGTGGACTTGCAGCAACATCTTGCTGGTTAGCAAGAATTGCCGAGGGAATTCTTGTTTAGGATTTCCTCTCCTTCTTGAGTAGCTCTTAGAGGATTGCACTCTATTCCCCATATTCATACATTGAGGTCAAGTATCATCCATCTTCATCAGCGCAGTTCTAGGTGGAGTTTGTGCAGTGTTGGCCGGGGGGGTTTTCTACAACACCATCCTTGGCTTTTTTGTCAGAGGAGGGAGCTTCCATCTCTTTGGGAGATTATGAAATGATGTTCATGAGCTCATTCCATCATCTTTGGCATTAGGCCAACCACTTTCCATCACATGTAGTGCAATCCCTCTCTTAAACAACGTTATTCTTGGAGAGCATTTGCTGTGAGGGATTAGCAGACATTTGGAGGGTGAGATATTAGGTGAAAGAATCGGTCTTTCACTTCAGATTTCCCATTGGAGGAGGCCATTTCAGATTGAGGATCTAATTCATCCATTTACTCCTATTTTGTTTATGATTTTCTGCTTCCCAGCAACTCTGGCATTATTCTATTTTCCCATTTTGTACATGTATTTTAATAATCCTTCTAAGGATTGTTGTACTAGTGTTTTCAGGGGTTGAGAGATTGCTCCCCTTTATTTCTTGAGATATCATTGCTATATCATTATATTTCCATTTTATATGATGCATTTTCTCCATATGACTGCGTATTTTTAGCCATGGCTCTCTTCATGTAGCAGTGTGCCTTCATTTTCATGTATAAGATTCATTGAGGCTTTCATTGCCTAACTTGAGTGATTGAATCCTCAAGAATTGTACTATTTTACTGCTGCAATACACATTTATTGGCTATTGTATCTTCATATGTGCAGGCTCATGAAAATAATGCAATGAACCCATTGTATGTTCATACATTTTTGCAGCCCTATTCTTTGGGCAATTCCTGTAGGAGGAATATTACAAAACCTATAGAAAGAGTCTGTAAAGGGCCAGGTAGCCTATGGATATCATCCTTTCTATAAGGTGACATATCCAGTAAATGCCCCTAGAGTCAATATTTGGAATAGATTGTGATATTTCAAAAAGAGAAATATTACAATATCCACAAGCTTTCTAGCTTTCCTTCATGTTTGCAGTATCAATTGCGTTATTTATAGCTACATGGCTCCATATTTTCTCCATCTCATCGTATTGAGCTTCGGGTGATTCTCGAGGTATCACGAAGACATCTTCTTTAATATTGTGATAGGTTCAAGGTCATTAATTTTGAACATCACTTTCAAATTTTCAATTTTAATGAAGGCATTATATTGAGCCTTCCCAAGTTTCTATATGATCATATATTTCTCAAGAAAGTGATCTCATTTTTACCTTCACGTTATCTTCTCCCACTGCTACCTTTCAATACCAAAATGAATGCATATTGAATTCATAATTTCTAAGTACCAATATTGTTTTTTTCTCAACATTCCATAAACCTAAACTTGTTTCAACTGTCATCCTACAACATTCTCCCAGGTATCAAAACAATATGTTAACAAGATAAATGACAATAAATATTAATATTTGACTTGCCTCATTGTGACAACTTTCTTAGCATCAACAACTTCAAAATCCATCTCCATATGATCCTTCCTTCATGCATCAGAGTGCACAAGGATCAAACTTGTTTACCAAGATACCATTTTCATCTAGAGATTATACTAGATGTTGATCACTAATATATATATACATATATTCTAGCGAGAAAGTCTTTAATATTCTTATCCATTCAGAATAAGTCAAATTCATCCTCTTAGGAATCATATAACCAAATGAAAGATTCATTATTCATAAATTATAACTAACTTCTCTTCTAGGATTATATGAATCCAACCCAAAAGTTATTTCAAGCATTCATTCTTAATATTTGACACAATAATCTATCTAAATGTATTAAACAATCAGCCTGAAACTTTACCAATTACATTTCTTCATCCTTTTCAGAGTATTGATTCCATACAATATGGAATACATATTAATATTTTCATAATTCTTCTTCCAATATTCTTCCAAGATGATGACTCTTATAGGATCATGATGATCCATATTATAAAAATGAATTCCTCTAACATAATGTTAGATAATATATGGATGAAAACTTACGTAAAATGGTCCCCAATATTTTCATTCCTGTAGGACTAGATGATTTCAAGAAATTCGAACAGGTTGACTTTAAATATGATACTATCACCTACTCTTATCTATGATTTCATGAGAAAACCACACAATGGTACATGCTTACTATTTTAATCGTATTTTTGGCATTAGTTTCTTCATGTTCCTTATAGTTCCATCCCTCCATTATACTCATAATTTCCAAGGATTCATCATCAAGCATGATAGTTGGTTTGCTTCTTCCCTCCTTCTCATCTTTATTTCATCTGCAACTTTTTTTAGCAAGTATAACCAAGAAAATTATATAGATACAATAGAATGATGTTAATCTAGTTAATCTAGGGTTTCCATGGTTTTCCTAGAAGATAGGCTCCTAGGGTTCTTAAGTACAAACCCTAAATCCATTCATGCTTTTCTAGGAAATATTAGTCCTAGCGTTTTTATATCAAACCCTAGATTTCAACCAATTCCTCCTTTACCATGTCCTAAATTCTCTTAGAAAACCCTAGATGTCAAATTCTAAGGTTTCTATGAGTGAACAAATAGATTAGGGTTTCTCACTATGGTTTTACCTATTTAAATTCCATCTATGGTTTTTAATCCCTAGATGCCAATTTTTTTTTGACTAGATGCAATATACAAAACCTAGGTTCAAAACATGTAGAAAAAAAACCAAACTAAATTCTTTATGGAATACCTTTATAAAAAAATATGCATATCTCAAAGGTCACATACATTTGTCTTTCATGATCGCTAGTTAGGGCACACCATTTTCCTATGTTAACCCTTCATCTAAGCACAAATATTCTTCATAAAGTTGTGACCTTATTTCTTATATTAGCCTATGTAACTAATTTTCTAAAGATACTTCTTCAACACCATGTTATGGCCTATTCATCCCTCCTAACAGTCACTTCAAAAGCTCTTCCTAGTCACCACCGTTTTGCTACCTATTCTGTCTATCCAAGGAAGATAAGCCACACAAATATTAGCACAAAATAACTCATTTTGTTAGCTTGAACTTTGTTAGACAACTTCAGGCTTCCATCCTCTTCAAGATAATGTTTTCACTGTCTCAAGGAATACTGTAAGATTCGAATGCTTGATGCTTCTACCAAAATTTTCCTTATCCTTATTTCACTATTTTTCATAAATATGTCTAATAAATATTTATTATATATAAATCATGATACTATGGAAGCCTTTTAGTCCTCCAATTAGATGTTTTCATAATCATTGCATATACCCTGAGAAAAATTATTCTTGATCTAGTATTTTAGATCCTACTATAAGGTGTATTATCTTGATTAATAGTATAGGTTTGAACTTATCTAAGGCATTTCGTCCCCTCCAAAAATTTCACTACATGATCCTCAATCCTTCTGCAATATTCGCACAAATGTGGCTAGATACTACCATCAATTTTTAGCACAAAAAAACCTTCCAAGCCTTCACTCTATTATAGGGAAATTCCTCGCTCCAATCTACACTCAATTGGATTCAAAATTTCCCTCCTATAGCTTTGAATCAGGGCTTCGTATATGAGGTTATTGGTTCCAAATTCTAAAATGATTTTGGAGCAAATAAAATGATGAAAACAAGCTTCTTATGGCTTGTAACGAACTCAAAAATTCGGTAACCTTAACACCTAAGTCTGGAAATAAATATGGCCAGTTTAATTTTTAGAGTTTTTCAAGGTAAGTTACTTTCAAGTTGATGCCTTTTTTGCTTCTGCATAATGCAATGCACTAGTTATTTTATTTATTGTCATATGAGCAGTATATCTTTGAGTTGACTTGAAATTTATTTTTTATTTTAAAGGTAAATATTGTACAATATGGTAATTCCAAGTTACAAAGTTTTTCGGATTGGAAATAACATAATGCCATAGATGGAAGAAGGTATGAGCAATGGTAGTTAAAAGGTGTGTATTATTTGTTTGTATTTATCATTATCTAGTTAGAAGTGATGGAACAAGGTTGATATCATGACTAGAAAGATGAGGGATACATGTAGTTGTGATATTATGGTATTTCTCATTGCATGCATGTGCAATTTATATTTAGTTAATACCTACAACATAACTACTACAAGCATTAGAATCATTTATAATTTTATATTATGCAACAAAGAAATTTTGTGTCTAATATATTAGAATATTTGTGAACTTGCTTGCACTAGGATAAAATTTAATTTGTACATTCTAGTACTTATTAATTCTAGGTTTTACAATACCTGATTTGAAATGTAACTTTCGAGTGAATTTCAATCTTTCTATCTTTTGTAGATATTAATTTAACAAGAAGAGAAGGCATTCAAGTTGGGAGAAGCATTTAGAATTGATGGCACTAATTGAGGTGAGATAACACTAGATTTATGTCAATGTATGCATGGGTTAGTTATTTTATTATATGATGAAATCATTTAAAGTTTCAATATATCAATATTATTGACATTTCCAGAAGTAATGTCTTCTGTTTTCATAACTGCTCACAACTTTTATTCTCAAGAGTATTATTATTGGAATTATTCGTGGTGGGAAAAATAAATATGATAAGAAGTTTTTAATTCCATGTCATTATAACACATAGATCCAGACACATTCCTTTAACTCTTATACACATCTCTACAAACACAAAATCTCTCTTCTATGTTGGAGCTCTAAATATGAGCTAATACCATTTTGTTCCTTGTAGCTCCAAGTATAATTGGATGTGTTTCCATTCATATGGGCCAGTTCCTCTATTTGTTGTAGCTTCTCTTGCCATCATGGTCATTGGCAATGAATTTATGAACACCACAAATTTCTATTATTTCACTATATAAGTGGCCTTACAATTTATGTGAAGCTTTCTGTTTATAGCCAATGTTGATGTCTACGCATGGAAATAAAGAAAGACCTTCCTAATTCAGTTTTGTTGATCTTAATTTGGGTCACTACAACATTGTCACTTGTAACACCCTTTTCAATAAAAAGAATAACTATTATTTTTTATAATGAATTGAATTATTGTGATCAAATGATTGATATAAATGTCATCTTTTTGCTACAATGACCTTCTTTCTACAGTTCCACCCATGAAAATCCTGCTTTAATAACATAAACATGGAATTATTTTTCCACATGCCATATCTATATATAAAAGGGCTACAAGTATTTAATTACATCACAAATTTTGGGGAAATTGATCATAATCTGGATTGAGGGAACAAATTTGCCAAAAATTAAAAGTGCTAAGAATTGCACCAAACTAGAACGACTAGATTGGGCTCGTCACCAGGAACCTAACGCACTTCATTTCATCGAAACATACTTCGTATGTGAAATTTATAACCTACTAATCACCATGTCAAACAACCTAATTTTCAAAAAATGGTCAAACAGGGTCAAAGGTAAAAATTTAGGTTTTCAAAGGCCCAATGATAGGTTGACACATGTCAGATTGTCATTGGCCCAAATTATGGGCACATGGGAAATTTATGATTGGTTTAGTTTTTCAGCCAATGGGAAGAGGAAACATGGCAAGCCCGACGACCACCATGTGCCCCCCCTCCAAGGCCGAATTTGGTTTAAGTTGTGGTTAGAATTTGAATTAATTTTGGTGGGAAATTCAAATTTAATTTGCGTAGAATTTTTTTTGGGCAGAGGTCAGGGTCGAACTCGTGACCTCCCCCACACAACCCAAACGTCTTACCACCATACCATGAGTGCAAGTATTAATAGACTATGGGTGTGTTTTCTATTTGTTGTTTCAAATGAGTTTGGGCAGGGGAAAGAAGGGCCAACCCTTACCATAGAACCATGGCCCCAAGGCCAAAGGCAGAGCTTATTACATAAGCATGGGATTAATATTTAATGCATGTTTAAACCCCTAATCACCGTGTTAACAAAGCGCTAATGAAATGTTAAATGCAGAGTTTGTTAAATCGCGATAAGCGCTAAAATTGAGAATGAAAAACAAGAGGATGTTGAAATCTCTAAAACTAATTGAATCCATTGTTGGTATGCCCATGGTATGTCGAAGAGAGCCACTACCTCATCAAATTCACCTCCTCAAGAAGGCGACAAAGGTTAATTTTCAAGGTATAAATTTTCCTTTAATCAAGTTTCTTTTGATTATGATAAATGTGGTAAATATTCACATAAGATTTGGAGAAAACTTGCATGTTCCTTTTGTAGTTTGAATAACCATAATGTTTCAAGATGTTGGAAGAATATAGCCATGCACATGAAACTTTTAAAACAAAGGAGACAGAAACCCAAAGGTCCATTGGACAAAGTAAACCATGTTGAAAAGAAGATGCAATTGTTTTGCACTCATTTCCATAAGCAGGGTCATCTTGTAGACAAGTGTTGGACTTTGTATCCAACAAGTCATCCATGAAATTTGAAGAAGATGGAAATAGATATGGACAAGAATGGAAAAGAGGATTCCATAATGGATGTGGGTCAGGATGATTCACATGATGAAGTGAAGTTAAAAGAATCACCATTGAAATGGTTTGGTAAGAGATGGTTAGATTTCTTATCCAATTAAGGCCTTGCATGTATTTTGATTATTGATACATTTATTTTCTCTCGAAGTATGTTGCATGTCGCATGAAGCAAGATGTTGGAAAAGTAGCGTTGTGTTGACTCACTTGGATGCAGCAAAAGATGGAAATTTTCCATGTTGCATGTTTACGCCATGAAGGTGTTTGAAAGAGGAGTATGTTGACTCACTTTGTTTATCATGTATGCTTGTAAACTTAAGAGTGTTGATAATTTTCACATGCATGTTTCAACTTGTGTTGTTCGAAGAGTTTTACACTGAGATGTAAGAGTACATGGAGATGTTCACATGATGTGAAATTTGTTGCTTTGAAGGAACAAAAGGATATGTTTCCGAGTTATGTTTCTTGCATGATGTGTTTTCCATATTGATGGTTGTGTTTGTGACAAGATGTCAAAGAATTTGAAGCCAAAAAGTTTGCAACCATTTTAGACCATTTCATGTGTTGAAGCCAAGAAGCGAAAGAGACGGAAGATGAATTCTTCCAGATGTGGAATTTGGAACCGTGGACATAAAAAGAATGGTCATTTATTTTCTTGTGATTACTGATGTTGGAACTCATTGTTGTAGTTCACTCAGATGGGCTTAACTTGGAAAAGTGGTTTCCAAGGAGAAGCTTTCATCGAATGCATGTTTGTGTAAAAGAGGAATAAGATTCAAAATGGGAAGGCCATCAGTTAGCTTTCTAAGCACGGTCGCTCTGGTACAGTAAAGTGTTTTATCAGTCAACAAGAAACCAACAAGTGTTGGATTGGGTCAACAACAAAAGGAGGACATTGGTTGAAGTGCCAAGACGTTTGCAAGGCAAGGTATGTCAATGAACCAAAGTGGTTATAATGGATACTTTTCCAAGTAGAATCAAGATGATAGAACTTGGGGAAATTAAGAGTATTCAACTCTAATAAGACAACTAGATTTTGTGGGTACAAAATCCTGTTAGTGGGAAGGAGTGATCAGAATTTGGATTGGGGGAAAAAATTTGTCAAAAATTCAAAGTTCTCATAATCGCACCAAAATAGAATAACCAGATCAGGCCCATCGCCAAGAATCCGATGCACTTCGTTACATCGAAAACCAAATTTGTATGTGAATGTTATAGCCTGTTGATCATCATGTCAAATAGGAGAATTTTCAAAAAAATGGTCAAACACTGTCAAAGGTAAAAATTTGGGTTTTCAAAGGCCCAATGATAGGTTGAAAATGTTGAATATTGCAACAAGAAATAGTGAAATTGGCATTCGGAAACAACATCCTTGATCCTAGTGAAAATTAAGCACCTACGCTAGGTGGGGCCCACACAGACTATTTTTAGGTGTATGCCTATTTTTAGAATGTTGAGAAAAATCTATTTATAGTGGGAGTCTATTTATAGATGGTTGAGAAAATTATATTTATGGATGGAGTTCTGTTTTTGGAATGCATGTGCGAAGTCTGTTCATCGATTACATCTCTAAAAATAGAATGCATGTCGATTATTATTATCTCTTAATAATAATTAGACAAAAAATAATAATCTATTCTCTTGAAGCACTTGATTTCAATTAACTGATGTGGAAAACCAGTTGACTGGAGGAATTTCGAGTTCTAAGGTTGGTTGGTGGGACATGCAAGTGGACTTCGTTGTAACTAAGTGATACAAAGTTGTAACATAGTTGGATGTGTAGTTATGTGAGTTGTAAAGTAGTTTAACTCAGTTAAGTGAGTTAAATTCAGTTGTGCTAGTTGTAACTAGTTGTAACTAAAGATACACTAGTGATAGATCAGTGAATTAAATATTAAATTAATTCACAAGGGTGATCTCACATGCAACTGAATATTACTACTGTTAACTACATGCATGTCAGATCCAGTGGAGACCCAATTGAGAGATAGGTGAAAGGGATAGTTTGACTATCTTTTGTGACATTAGTGGGTGCACTCATGCAACCACACACACATTGGATGTGCCTATGAGTATTGCGTAGTCAAGGCAGGCTAGAATGAATCATTCAGAGGTTCTTGACCATCAGGAATTGCGTAGTGGAGGCAAGCTATCAGGAGACAGTAAATTGGTGCATGTGTGAGACAATTTTTGTATGACAGTGTGAGACAATTGTATAATGTACTGAGAGCTATTGGATTAGAGTTTTTTATGAGATTGTTTCATGATCCATGATATATACATAATATATGATAGTGGGGTTTTTAGCTTTATTTTTTCCTGGTAAAAACATCTGTGTTGTGTGTGCTTGATCTTTCTTCATGTGTTTGCAATTGGCGATTAAATTTCCGCAAAGATTTTAATAAAAGGATTCTATATTTAATAGTGGAATATAATTGTTAGATTAGGAGAATCCAGGCAATACATAATTGTATTAAAATTCCTAAAGAAAAGTGTCAGATTCTCATTGGCCCAAATTTTGGGCACATGGGTAATTTATGATTGGTTTAATTTTTAAGCCAATGGGAAGAGAACACGTGGCAAGCTCGGAGGCCGCTGCGTGCGCCCCCTCCAAGGCTGAATTTGTTTTAAGTCATGGTCAAAATTTGGATTAATTTTGGCAGGAAATTTCAAATTTAATTTGGGCGGAAACAATTTTGGGCAAAGATCGAGGTAGAATCTGCAACCTCCCCCACACAACCCAAACGTCTTACCACCATACCACGAGCACAAGTATTAATAAAATATGGGCGTGTTTTCTATTTGTTGCTTCAAATGAGTTCGAGTGTGGGAAATATGGGCCAGCCCTTACCATAGAAATTTGGCCCCAAGACCAAAGGTGGAGCTTATGACATAAGCACAAGATTAATATTTTAATGTAGGTTTAAACCCCTAATCACCGTGTTAACAAAGCGCTAATCAAATGTTAAATGCGCAATTTGTTAAAGCGTGTTTAGTGATAATATCCTAGTTAATCTTGCCTAACATTAATTAACTAGAGTTTAATTTTGCAGTATATTTGCTGGAGCCACCAAATTCAGAACTACCCCCATATTTAGTTGTGTTAACTAGAATTTCTCCAGATTTGGAGTTTTCCTAGGAAATATTGAGGAAGCCATAACTTTGGAATATTTCAACCAAATTTGGCTCAATAAGAGTCATTATTAGATTATTTTGATTCTATGAACATGATGGAATAGGTTTTAGAGGTTTTCGAGAACTTCTAAAAGTGTTTTTTCCACTTTGAAGATTAAAGAAGCCTAGGGCCATCAGGAGAGGAGGTCATGCCTATATCAGCTGGAGACCATTTTCAGATATTGAATAGTTTATTTTGAGGTTTTTAGGTCTTCTGAATCCAATGGAGTAGGCCCTTAAAATCCATTAGATCACTATAGGTGCATGTAATCAGAAAATTTACCATTAATACCAAGAGGGCATAGCTAGTTGAAGTAGGTCCATGGAGATGTATCCCAGGAGGGGTGAACTCTATTATCAGCTATTATGTAATGTGTATGTTTTGTGTTATTTCTCTGAATTTTATTTTTTGTACATGAGTTTTTAACAACTAATTAACTCATAAATTTATCATAAAAAACACAAAAAATTGACACATAAACTACTTCACAAATGGCTAATTTGAGACGATCCTAAACACATATTTTTAATATTGATGAGGGAGATAGCATAGAAAAACTAGTTTTCCCATATTCATATCAGAAATAAAATCTCATGTCATAATATTCTCCTCAAAATCAAATCCAAGTCTAATCAACGAGGAATACAATAGCTAAATCTTACCAACTATCTTGTTTTAATTAAATCTATTATATGATCTCTCTTTATTATTACCTTTGATCTCATTTAGCTCTGACTCATGTTAAGCTTACCATTTCTCAATATCTTAGATTCTTTCTCTGGTAGGGAGGGATGTTCAACTAAATTTAATTTCATTTAGTTATTCGGGCTATAGTTCACACCCCAAAGGCCTATTGGGCTGTAGATATGTTATTGTATTGGTTATCCAAAGTATTCATTTACAATCCATATTCATACATTTATAAAATATTTCATAACTATTATATTACCAATTTTCACTAAATGCATTCATCTTAACTTTTGGTTAATTATTAACGATTTCTTGTATTTTTAATGATTAAATGAGTTTTGAATAGAGTTTTATCAATGACGGTTTGCTAATGTGATTATGTGGTCAAGGAGCTTGTTCCATTGTTGAGGCAATCATATAATGATATATATCCACAAAAATAGGTATGAGATCTAATGTAAAAAATTCTAAAATGTTCTGTATCCTTATTATTGTACTGTGACAGTAGTCTGCATTTGTTCTATACTATAGTAGGAAAATTTTCAAATTTTCAAAATATGTTTTTTTTTTTTTTTCTCTGTGCTAAACTATATTTCTATTAAGCATTCAAAACATCGATACAATTTGCATCTTCAGGCTTGGATAAATCCAAAGTTGAGGGAATCGGCAGAGTATTACAGTCCAAAACAGGGTTGTCCCGAAAGGGAAAACCAGCCTCTTGAGTCCAACCATGACAGGTTGCCCATAATGGGAAACCAACCTTCATAACAACATAAAAGTATATAAACGAGTCTAAGAAAAGATAGCAAAAAAAACCAGAGATTGATGGAGTTCGAAAGCCGAATTCTAAGGCGGGTCTTAATTCTGGTTGCTGGGGGGAAGCGAATCCTCTAGGATCCTGCATATGTAGCCATATTCGAGAGTGCCCGAGCCGAGGTCCTCATCGAGAAGAGGTCCCAACGGAGAAGAAGGACACCCACGACGTTCAACCAAAGTGTCCTGAGCTACTCCAATCTGCATGAAAGCCGAGTTGTCCTGAGCAGCCATCAAGGTGCTCTCATCCTTTGACGTGTGGGAGCCCATATGGCGCAGACCCGGGAGCTTCGGCCCCTCTCTGGGTTCACCATCACTGTCTTCAGAACTTGAGGCCAGCTACACAGGCAGTGCTTTCAACTTGTAGGGGGGAAAGGCTGGAGCGATGTCAATGGTGTACTTGATGCCATCTTACCATGGGAGGAGGAAGGTGAGGCAAAGGATCTAGGGGTGGAAGTTGGGAGAGACGGAGGATCGAAATTAGCAGACAGAGCAAGAATTGGGAAGGAGAGAGTGGAGGCCACCATGTCTCGGCCCCAGGTGAGTTCAACGATGGAGAGCCATTGGTAGAGGGGGTGGTGAAGAATTGTTTTCTCGCTCTCTCCCCCACAACGTTGCCTTTGGCGCCGTAGCATATTTGGTGGAGACAGCGTGCTGCGGTGAACTCGTGTGAATCAAAGCTTGGCTAGATGGAGACCAATTGTGATATGATCTTTAGTGCATGCAAGAGTGCTACAAGGAACCAAGGGAGAATTGGGAGTATGGCACAGATAGTAAACAGGGAGAGTAACACAGTAACGGAGCAATATACCTGCCACGACAGGCACTGGCTTAAATCCCAACCGTCAGTAGTTATGCCGCCGGGTTCTCCTGTGCCTCTTCGCATGGGCGTGCCATGTGGTAGAACACATGGCCGCCCCATGTACTCCCAAGATATCATATAGCACCCGCACTTGGGGTTCAAAATATGCTTTTATTTTCTATGACATGGTAAATTAGGTGCCACATGGACCTATTATGCTAGTACAAGCCTCGGAATATACCTAGCTCACACGTGGGATGCTAGCACATGACTTAATATACAACTCAAAATATGTAAGATTTTGAAACAACCATGTTACAACTTGATTTCCATGCAGATGTTGGAAAATATCAAGAATAAGGGAAATGGGTTTGTGAAAAATATAGTAAGTTACTTAGATCTCAAACCGTTTCCAAAAATTCAATATGGTCGTAATGTTATAGTAGGTTCTTCGAAGCATTTTTGTATAAAATTTCTGCAAAACCCTGATAGGAAAAAAATCTAAACAATCATCTTTGGGCGTGATTTCTGAGGCCATGGAATCGAATGAGGAAAATAAAAGAGAGGTTATTTTTCATAATATAATAAATTAGACTCCACAGAAAAATATCCCTAAAATATGTCATGGTAGAGAAGATATGGTTAGTTATTTAACACCAATTTGTATAAAATTGCAAAAAAACCATAATTATGATATTTTCCTCTAAAATTGTAAATTAATTTTACGCTTAGGGGATTAGATATTATCCTTCCTAAATGTATTTTATCTATAAATACAACCTCAAAGGGTGGAGGAGGGGGTTCATTATTGTAATAGGGTTGTTCATTATTGTAATAGAGGAGATCGATCATTAGTTTTTCGAGAGATTTAGAGAGATGATTTGTAACAAAGATTTTTGATGTGAATAAAGAATTGATGGTTTCCGAATTGTGGTACATATTCTTAGATTGATTTGAGATTTTCCTAGCAAAAATAATCTCCTGGGAAGGGCCCCTGAGTGTGGGTAAGTGTTGTTATGCTTCATGTGTTTTGTAGATTAGTCTTACATCTATCAATTTAATTTTATTTTGCAATGAATTTATGTTAGATAAAACTTAGATCTTTCATGCTTTCAATTTAGTGTTTATTACTTCTCTTTAGGTTTAAGAAGTGATCATCCTTAGTGATTAGTTATCTCCAGTGTTATTTGTTAGCATATGCTATAATAGGCTCTAATCATGCATTTCATGTGCTTGCATCTCTAAGTCTTACGACCTCAGATTGATAATTAAATGTTGGAATTAGAAGACACATAATTCCACCAAAATTTTTGGCGTCATTTCTGGGGAGGTGCTAAAGGGATTATAGCATAGTTGCTTTCACAATTTTTTTGTGTGATCTTTGTAGCAGGGCAACTAGAGGGCAAAGAGTGTACAGTAAGACGTGAGTGAAGAGCCACACATCCACTATGGTGGGGTTTCTCCAAAGTATAGTTGTATCTAATTTATTTTCCATTTTATTTTTCATATGCGTAGAATTAAAGGTAGGATCCAAAGCTTAATTTTTCCTTATTTTTCTTTCCAAGTGTGTTTTCCTTTAGATTGATTCATGGAAAGAGGAGAAGTCTAACTTGTGTGAACATATAAGTTGGTGGCAACAATGTATTAGTAGCATGGTTGCGCTTCGAGTACATGATTGGTTTGCTTGCATTTGTTTTATGTTTGTTTCCTTTTCAATTCTCTAAGATTTTTAAAATTTTTGGTATTTTAAAGAACTCCATACACTAATCCATGTGCAGCACAGGGATTCACAACTGAAAAATAGGTACTCAAGGATGGTCAAAATTTTGGGAGAACTCTCTCAAATCCTTGCAGTAGCTGGGATATATGATTTTCAGGAAGAAAAAATCTTGATAGCAGTCAAGAACTTATCTACCTCTCCAGAAGTGATAGACAAACAACAACTCCATGAACCAAATCCACAGGAAGATTCACCCTTGCAATCTTGTTGAAGAAACTAAAGAATCATGGACCACATCCAATGGAGAACAACCGTTAGAGCCTGAGATTGAAAAGTTTTTGACACGACTATCTGCGTATCCTTTGAGCAAACAAGAGGATAATCACCTAATACTAGAACATATACATGGCACGGTAAATGAGGATATGATAAACGAGCCAAATAAAGAGGTAAACCATGCTCATTTTTATTTTATTGAAAATTGGTTTCAAGAACTATAATACCATACCACTCCATTCTTTCTTACTTATTGACATCATCATTAAAATGGTTGGTCCTTCATACTCAGGTATTCATTGAGAATTATATTATGAAAATTGAGTATGAATGCATTTTTACACCTATTGTGCAAACAGTTACATTGGAAATACTCCTATACTTGAGGAGATAAATTTATTTTTCTCGGGTAGAGTAGCATAGTAATAAATAAATAAATAAGTGTTGCGTATAATAGCTAGTTTAGTTATAAAATATTGTGCAACAATTTTCTCATTTGTATTGTATAAGTGGGAATGTTAACAATTAAAAAAACTAGTTGAAAATGGGAGATATACCTTTATATTTCATAATTTTGTTGATGTCTATTTTAGTTGCATGTTGTTTTAATGAAGATTTCCATTCAATCTTATTTCCCACAACAACATGGTTCAACTATTACTTTGCTTTCCCACTTATTATTATTTTCTGATAGTTAGATTTGTTTATAGTTTTATTTTTAATAAAGTAAGCTATGACCATTATGTTTGGAATCTTATGTGAAGCTGGAAATGATTACATTACAAAATTTTCTAGTAATTCATACCATTTGTATGGCACCTTGCTTCAGCTAATCAACACCCAGAATTTTGGTACCAATTTTCTATTTTGAAAGAAAAAGTAGGATTCAAGGATATTTTTCATTTGGGATTCTTAAATACTAGAAGAATATTTTCAAAACCGGAAATACATCTTCATCGACCGAATAAAACACTTAGGTGATTATTTGATGATATCTTTCATTTTTCCTTAAGTTATTAAAAATGATGCATTCATGCTTTATCTGTTTTAAGAAAACTAGTTTACAAAGATTATATAAGCCATCATTTTCACAAAAATTGAATTGAATGATAATTCCAAACAATTCATAGTTTCCATTTCTGTTTTGGAATTTCATTTTTCTTATTCATATAGAATTATGATTATCATTAGAAAACAATTTCTCAAAATATAGTTATCAAAGCATATTAAGGGGATTAAAATAAAGTTAAAAGGTCCATACAATGATACAAATGAAAAAAATCAAGTTGAATACTATAATCATAATACCAAAGCATGATCTCCAAGCATCTTTATTAAGACTTGCTAGAGAGTTGATGAAATATCTACTCATAGTGGAACACTACTTTAAAGGCGAAAGCATACATGAAAACTTTTATTAGTAGGACTTTAGGTGTATTTTGGTTATTCTTTGGTAGTCTCATCCATCTCACATTAAAAATGACTCATTCATGCTATGTCCTTTGAGTACCTATAAGTACCTTATGCGTATAATACATTATGCAGGTAATTTAGGTCACTCTAAAAGGTGTCATCCTATACCTTTAAGGGGATTTCCGAATTTTATCCTCCATCTACCAATTGCAAAATTCCACAATTTAAAAATAAAATGGTAGGAAACATGGGACTAGAGCCTTCAGTGTAAAATAGGTTTATGAGGTTAACCCGTCGAGGCTATGGATGTCCGCTGGAAGTAGTTACTAACATGTGATACCATTAGGCAAACCCATCAGGGATATGGACGTTCGTGGGAAATGGGTCATTCTACCTAAAGAAGAGTCAACCAAATCAAGGATTTGTGTCTACACGTATCATGGTTACTCTATAGTGTTACAATAAAAGAAGTATGCGTGGATGAAGTCAAAGGTAAAATTGAACTCCATAAATTTGCTGCTAAAGAATGGTCTTAAGGTAACCTTGATTCCTCTATCAGTAGTTTTTTATACTATATCTAAAATCTAATTGTCTTATAAGTGGGACCTATGATAACAGAGAATTAATAAAACTCAATTGTACAACTTATCTTTAACACTTGGATAAATATAAGAATTTGGGATTTGGTTATTAATAACTAGTTTTTCATTGGTTCACCATTTGTTTCATACTAATGAGTGATTTGGAGTTTCTTCTACGCTCCATTTTAACTTTGCATCATTTTAATAAATCCAAGATCACTTATTTTTGTTTAGTATTCATCTCAATAGTTTCGTTGTTTCTTTTTCCAGGTTTCTTTGTACTAGATCCATCTCAGAAACCATCCTCAATTCTTTAGTACCTGACCTTGTTTGCATGAGGACATGAAAAACCTCAGGCATCAGGGAGTGGTTGTTGGAACCTTTTCAACATTTTGATTTATGATTCTCTTCATATTCCTTCAGCAAATTAGATTAGCACTCATCAACTCCAACTCTTCCAGATCATTCCAGACTCTTAACCTTACTTTTCCTTATCTTCAGCTTCATACAACTGCAATTTCATCCTGCAGTAAAATAAATATTTAAAAGTTATACTTGAGGTAAAAACATGTTTAAAAACTCTTTAGGTCATTAAAAATTAAGGAATCTTGATGATTAGCCACTTAATATTTCTTCACCTTTCCTAAGCCACCATTAAATCCCCATTTCCAATTCCATTAATGCATATTCTAGTTTCCAAGTCCATATTTATTTAGCCATTATCTTCATTATCACCCTATATCATCCATCATTCCTTCCTAGTTCATATTTTGTTTGCATGACGACATGCAAAGTCTTAGGCACGGGGGGGATGTTGGGCCCTAGATATGTTATCGTATTGGCTATACAAACCTTTCATTTACAAGCCATATTCACACATTTATAACATATTCCCTAACTATTATATTACCGATTTTCACTAAATTCATTCATCTTACTATTGGTATTCAGATATGAATCATACAATTCACCCTATTCCACATTAATTGTCAACCCAGGGTCTGACTAGTTATTTCAAGGCTATCATGCAAAGTATATGCAGGCCATAGTTTCCCTATCTAGTATCAAACATTAAATTAAAACATAATAATGTGAATCAACAAGAAATGGGAGTAACAAAAATTAGTGTATCAATAAGACACAACTCACAACAAAACATCAATAAATTGTTATAGTAATAAAGAATCACACAATAGAAATAAACCCACGCACACCACTTAATCCAATAGCACATGTTCATGAGAGTGGGCCCAACTCCTTGATAAAGGTTGTGGTGAGATCGATATTATAAAATACTGAAGAAATCGAAAATTGCATTAATCAAAGGAAATTACAAAAGTTTGTTATCATAAACTCATAAATCTCATATCTCTCTTGTGGGTCTAGTTTTCAAGCCCTCGTGACATTACTTAGACATTTAAGTGATGACTAATAAGTCCTAAATTTATGGTAATTTTCCATCTAGAAATACACAACGATCCATGAAATAAAACAAAATACAAAAATAGTGATTGCACTGATTAGGATTTTGTACCGTCATTGTAGCTGTTATCCAAAGATAGCACTGCTAGCTTGGTAGCATACACAAAATTATAGTATTTGACCATCATCCCTTCGAATCTACAAAGATACTTAAAGTAGTAAGCCACTTTAGGTAATTCCCCTACGAATATGCTTCATTGATTAATAAATCACAAATACATGAAAACATATATACCCTTGTTGTTTTAGAATACAAATTGACCCATCAAGGACATGGAATAAGTACATGAAAAGGATAAAAAGGCAGCTAAAAAGTAGTTAATTTTAGAAGCCAACATCTCCCCTCAATTAGCCTTTCTACATGTCCTCATGCAACTCATCTCTTATTCAGATCTGGGTTGGAACCATTGTGACTAGCGTGAAGCTATGTAAGATCATACTTTGTGGCCATATCTATTCAAGGAAGTTTAAACCCAATTGTTTGAAGAACTTGATTCCAACAATCATTATTGCCCACATAAGTTGGTATGTACTACTCAGCTGGCTACCAAATAACAGGAAACCAGAATCTAAAACCTATCCATTGGGTCCCATAATTCTCCATACATGCAATATACCATGGTATTATTTACAAATCCCTGACAAAATTAGGGGCCCCAAAAGGTTCGCGTACCCTCACTATTGATGATGACAACATCCAACGTTTATGGCAGCAGTCCTAGGCCTCCTCCTAACAAGAAAAAAAAATTCTTGTACATATCTCAACACACCACTTCTGTGTTTTCAACTTCTTACTCTTTTGTCCTTTAATATTTACAAATGTACTATGTTTTTTGAAGATATGATCACCCTAGAAATGCTCCATTCTAATCATAAGTGGTCTATTCACCTAATTTTCTTCAAACGTGTTGAAGGCTTTCTTCCACTTAACTTGGCTAATCATGAAAGAAGTGAAAGCTCTCAACTAAACATCCCCCATATATGGCACTAGATTAAATATTTGGTAATCCTTCAATAGTTAATCATGCATATAAAGCTCGCACATTAGGTTTTGGTTCAGGGTATTGTGGGTTCTGCGAATTCAAAGAAACTATATAGAATCATGTATTTCATGACTTATTTCTTGATGAATACTCCCCAAACAGAATAACAGGTATCGTTCATGGAGGAACATAGCATAAATATTAGCAGGGGATCAACATGCCATTACTTGTTGCGCTAAGTCAAACATTTCATTCTTATTGGTCTTCAACCACTGCACTTGTTCTTCCAAATCTTCAATCCTTTCCTGTTGCTTCTCATGTTTTTGATTTTATTTCTATAGCAGGGTTATGTAGTCAGCTACTACTTTCGCAGCTTGTTCTCAGATTAATTTCACTATTTCTTAGTGGGCTTCCAGGGGAACAGACCCCTGCTGAAAATGAGATGTAATATTTTTCCATTTTCTGGATTTTGATAGTTAAAAAAAATTCTTGTGACTCAAATAAGTGAAAAAGTGACTCGGTCTGTGTGGTTGCTGAAGTCATTGGTTTGTCTTCAGTCTTCATTGCCACTGAAGTGGTTTTGACTCCAGCATTCATGGCGGCCTGACTAATAACCCTTTTATGCTTCCTCACTCATCTCCGTAAGCACAACACTAGCTTCTTTAACTTGATAATTTCCATTTTCAATTGCATATTTTCTATAAAATATGATTGATACCTATCCTGGATGGGTACCCTTCTCCTTGCAGATCATTCAATAAATTCTTGCTTAATAGGAACCTCCTCCACTTGGTTCTCGATCAGTGTTGCATTTGGCTGATTGACATCAATGAATTTGTCAACTGGTTCCTACTTTACCCTAATTTCTTCTATTTTATCCATAGACTGGGGGGAAACCCCAAAATTTTCTTCCACATACCCTGGACTCTCCATATTTTCCATGAGTGGCTACTGCGGGGTGAAATTTTCAGCATCCCTTTCCCGTGACTTCTCCTTCCCTTAGCTTAGCATTTTTTTCAAACCCTTGCGAGTTAGAACCGACTGCAATATTTTCTCCCAATTTCGCTGTGGGGGAAAATCATCCATAATTTCTTCAAATTCTCTTCAGTCAACACTGGTTCTTGTGTGAGCATGTCCACCATCAATTCTTCAGATGGACCAAATTTTTCCTCTGTTGATGCTCGTTCTTGTGTAACAACATTTTTAGTGGCATTTATGGTTGTCCCTAAAAATTTTAATATAGGGGGAGAGATATTTTATTTTTCCAAATGATTATGGGAACATAATTTCATTACCCATTTTGGCAAGGAAGAAGGAAGTGGATAACACAGAGTATCTTTCTCAATTTCCATTCTTTCAACACCTGTTGCCTCAAGATCTTCAATTTATTATTCTTCCCCCTTATCTTCTGGTTATTCTGCACCTTCCCTTTCTCTTCCTTCTGGTGCCTCTTCCACCATCTGTTCTACTTGTTTAGCGTTACTCACTAATTCTTGTGTGACAGTTTTGAATGAAATTTCCATTTCTTCCAATGGTTCCTTCACTGCTCGAGTAGGTGACACTGGTTCTTATGTGACAATGTCACCTGCAATTTCTTCAACTGCCAACATTTTTATCATTAATTCAACAACCTATGTTGGTTCTTTTGTAACACTGTCAGCTATGCTCCCATAGAATTCCATTAATTATTCTTCCATGCCTATAGTCGATGTTGGTTCTTGTGTGGAAACATTGATTGTGGCCTATTCCTCTTCCTTTTCCTTGTCTCTCGTTGCTAATTCTTCCAATCCTTTAGCATCCAACAATGGTTCGTTGGTGACATCGCCTTCTATATATTCTTTTTTTTTCCATCACCTCTAGTAGTAGTGTCGTCTAAAAATTCTTCCTCTGGCACTAATTATTCCTCCACTCTTGCTGGCATCTCATCTAGATCTTGGGGAGGCCCCCACGTTCTAAAAAATTGAAATGGAACTTGGGGGAGGGGGGGGAGTCCTCCAAGATCTAAAAATTTGAAATGCCATCAAAATGAGAGAAGAACACACAGTAAATAAAACCAAAAAGAAACTTTTTATTAAAACAAATAGTAAATATAGAAGCTATACTGTGGTGGAAAATATTTCCTTTTACAAATGCGACTTGTTACTTATAGCCTTTTTTTTCTTATACTACCACAAGTAAATTCCATGGCTGGGTAAATACCGTGGGTGGATCTCACTTACACTACCATGGGTGAATGGATACCATGGGTGGATTCCACTTACACATCGTTACACCATTTTTTTGGTCATATAACTTATCATCATTAGATGAACCCAAGTACACCATGTAAGACCAATTTTACCCTAAGTAAAATTGCTTTCACCATGTGAAATAACTTATTTGTTTATATCCCCTGGTCATATTTAACCCAAAACAAGGAAATCAATTAAATAAATCCTTATTTATTTGATTATTTCCTAGGAATAAGTTATTTAAATATTTATTTAAATAATATTCCTAGTTAAATTTGACTAAATCATTTATAAATGATTAAATAAATCATTATTTATTTAATTATATTCTCACCATTTCATAAAATAATAAATAAATAATTTATTTATTTATTATTTATAAATAAAGGAATTGACCCAAGTCAAAAATCCTTTTCCCTCCAACAAATATAATAAAATATTCCTAAAGGGTGGTTCTAGAATTTGTTTAATAATATTTTATTCATGCACCAAGTTCTAGATCGCCCTAATATTTTGTTATAAATAGAAGGGTTTTCCCCATTCATTAGTCACCTTTGATTGCATTAGATCACTCTGGATCTATACACTTGGTCACATTTTCTCCATTTTTGCCTTGTGAGCTCCCATTGAGTTCTATGTTTGTCTGGGTTTTCTACACCAACAAGAGAGAGAAATTTTAGATCTGAAATGCTGAGGACTTTCAAGAACCCATCCCATTGAGGAGAATCGGAAAACACCTTTCTTGTTTTCCTCTCAGGTGCCCCCTTTTTAATATAATATAAAAATTCTTTCAAATACATTGTTCTTGTCTTGTCTATTGGATGCATGGAGCCACATTTTACTTTATCTGCTTAATGTCTTTTATGCTTAGATCTGGATTTGTGCAGCATTATTTGGATCACTTAATTGTAGATTTAAAGATATTTGGCAGCCATAATCGATGTTAGGGCTATTTGTTATGCGTAGCTAAAGTGGTCTTTTACGACAAAAGATTCATACTAACAATTGGCGACTCCACACGGGTTTTCTTTTGCGACCGTTGTCGTTTTATATATTCCTGCATATCCAGCTGTTTCAGAACTTAGGGTTTCTCTTCCATTTTCTGTTTTTCCTATTTTTATGGTGCTTTCCACCTCTAAAACCCTCAAACATCAAAATTTTTAACTTCCGAATGTTTCTGGCCCTATTGCGTAGGTGACAGACATCAGCCGCAGCTGAAATGACAATTTTTTCTGAAATCTGCTGCCGAGAGACCCGGATCTGCAGGTCGCATTTATCGGCCCAAAAAATGCAACTTGGCCTTGAGGTTGCACTTTTCTACCCCAAATCTGTGACTTGGACTGAAAACAAGTAAGAACCTACGACCTACACTTTTTTCTGCAATTTTCCAGCACTTTTTCTGGGTTTTTCTGAAGCTTCTGTCAGGGTTTTTCCACCGCTCCGGCTCGGCGAGACCCCGTTTCCCGATCCGTTTCAATTTCAAATAAGTGGGAATCTTGCCCCTTAGGGCTCTAGTAAATTCTCCACTTTTGTGGGAGTGTTTTTGCCGTTTCCGTGTCTGAATTTCCGCAGTTTCAACCCTATTTCTTTCAGATCCTAGCTACCTCATTTTCGGTATCCCTTTAGATCACTTCCTCTTATCCTTTCAAATCACCTCATCTAGTTTTGTTTGGGTTCATTTCTAGGGCCACCTCCTTGTCCCTTATTTTTTAGCCGATCTCTCTCTTTTTAGCAGCTAACCTTGCTCTCCTCATTACTGTTTTCCGCACCTCTTTTTCGAGATTTCTCCTCTTTTTTAGATCCTCACCTTAGATCTATTGGTCTTCTTTTTTCACATGCTTTGCTTAGTTTTTTCCCTCTTATAGACTCATTTTGAGAGACCCGACTTCTTGGGTTAGATTGATGCATTATTAGTTGGTAATTTTCTGTTCTTTCAGTCTTATTTACTGCAGATTTATTTTAAGTTACGCAACACACTTTTTATTTTACTCTCAAAATGTCTGGGTTTAAACAAATTAAAATTAACGCGCGCCACACACTAACCCTAAGCGAAGAAGAGCCTGGTTATCACCGCCTGGCAAAGACTTTAAAATCAATCGTCACTGCACCTCTCTACCCTTGACCTCACTTGATTTTGTCCCTCCCTGCCCTAGTCGGTTTTTCTTCTTCCTGTCATCATCAAGGCCCAAGGTGTTTGTCTCGTAGACTTCTTGGCCTTCACCCTCGCTCGGGGTTGGTCAATTTCCTCCCCCGCCTTACTGTCGAATGCAGTAAGTCCCTCCCCCGAGTCCGCAATTTGACTCTTCTTCTCCGATTGTTTGGGTTCTCCCCTACTTCCTGGTTCTCCCTCAAGTACCCTTCACCATGTCCGGCATTGTGTACCCAACACTAGTGGCAACCCCGCCCTACGTCGTGGACTGGCACAGCGGAACTGCCAGAACTACCTCGATCGGCTTCCCTTGCTCTCTGCGGCGTGCCCGCCCTCCCGATTTCACCGCGAGCAATGATCCTATCTCACTACGCGCAGCTGCCTACCGTGCCAACCAAGCTCCCCTCCGACATTCCTTCAAGTTCGTTTCCTATTGGAGGATCCCTCCAACCATATCCGATATTTCCACATGTGGTGTTCATCCCATTCCATTATTGATGATTCCATCCATCTTAGATTGTTCCAACGCACACTTATAGGCAAAGCTTCTAAGTGTTATGTTGATCAACCCACTTCCTCTCATACCACCTTTGCGACTCTTGCCCGGCTTTTTTATCTTACTTCTAGCTTCCCCTTCATTATGACACTGGTATCGAACTTTTGAATTCTTTCCGTCAATCATGTGCGACCCGCCTATCCGATCATGTCCAGGAATGGCAGAGAAGAAAGAGCCTATGTCAATCTCCTACCTTCGAAGACCGTGTCTACATGGACTGGTTCCTTAGATCTCTCTTGCCCCCTATCGGGAAAGATGTCGCATCGCATTTTCCTCAAACCGAAGAAGCTGCCCTCCAAATGGCATTAAAATATGACCTGATCTACACTCAGACGAGTTATGTTTATACTGTTCTACCTGATCTCCCCAGACCTAGTGATGCTAATGCACCGGGAGCACCTCATGCCACCAACGGTAACATTGGAGCTATCTCTCATACATACGCCTAACCTCCCATGGGTTATGGTTTTCCTGGGCGGGGAGGCAGCACCTCACGCACTTTTTCCCCTCCCAGTAGCATGTCTCTAGGATATGGCATGCCCGCTCGTTTCGCCCAACCTCCTAATTACCACACTCTTTCCCAACCCCCTTGTTATCCGTAAACCCCTTATTATCCGTGTCCACAAGCCTTGGTGCTCCAGCTTATCAAACATCAGTACCTCCACCTCCCTTGCCTTCTCAACCCCCGCAATAGCAGTCACCACCCCCTCAAGAGAAGGTGAACACATAGTAGGGATTTGTGGCTACCCAACCACCTGATGGACAGGAAGCCACTCAACCTTCCCCTTCTGGTTCCTTCGATTACCAGATTCTCATGATGAAATCTGATTACCCTTTACCTGTCGACCTTAACCTTCAAACTCAGTCTCGTCATTACCCTAAGCCTCCCGCTCCGTCTGTCCCCAAGCCACCTTATTCAGGTTCTACAGAGCCTCTTTCGACATCTAATTGTCCCTTGCATATCCCTCTGCCCAAAGTTGAGGTTCATACCAAGATTCCTAAGGGCCCATTACGTCGAAATGCTGCTTCTGGTCGAGCTGCTCATTCGAATAGCATAGTAGATGATTTGGCGCAGTCTCCCACTTCCATTTCAACACTGGAACTCCTCCAGTCGTGTCCTTATCAAAAGAAGGCTCTACTATCTTCCATGGGTGCTATAGATTCTGCTGATGACCAATTGATTGTTTTCGACACCCGTCAATCAGAACATCCTCCCCTTCCTGCTTCCGTAGCTTTCCAAATCCCAATCAAAATTCGGAATGCTCACATTTCTTGGTGTATTATTGATGAGGGGGCATCCACCTGTGTGATGTTTGCTTCGGTTTGGAAACAACTTGGATCTCCTGAGCTGGCCCCTTCCACAATCACCCTTTGTACATGGGACGGCCATGCCTCCCAGCCCATTGGCCTATTCTGTAATTGTCCTATCACTCTTGCGGGCAAGACTGTTTGCGCTGACATTGAAGTCATCGACGCCCCTCTTGATTATAACATTCTTTTGGGGCGTAGCTACACCTATGCCATGTCTGCTGTCCCATCCGCGGTCCACTGCAAGATGTTTTTCCCTCATAATGGAAAGATTGTCACCATCAACCAGTTAACATATCATGAACCAAAATCTCAGACCTCCCCTGAGTCCACCATCTCTACTGTCACCAATAACCAAACCATTGATTCTTTGACCAGTGTTTCCCCCGGCGTCTAAAAAGACTCCTCCTTGCTTGGAACCTTCCTGGGTCCTCCCCCTCCTCCTGTCTCTGATCCTAGCTCGACGAATTTTTGCATGATGCAATCGTCTCGGGCTGAACTTAAGAAGCCCGCTTTGGCTAGTCAACAACTTCAACCTCACCCACCCCAACCAGCTCCTAGCCCTTCGCCCTTGCTAGCCAGCCTTCTTCCTTCTGAATCTTCTTCTGCAAATAGTCCCCACGCGCCTCTCTACCCTCCTGGGTCGATTCCACCCACTATCAACCACCTTGGGACCATTTCTCCTGGCCATTACCTCGCTGGTCAGATACCTTTCCTTGCTCCCCCTCCCGGAGTTTATTCGGTCCCTATCTTGGCCACCCTATCCCTCCCCAACTTGACTTTGGGTATACCCGTCTGGTACCTTGACCCTACAGCCACTACCCCGCCTGGTCACCCCAAACCTTATCTTTCTTTGACCCCGGTTCAACCAGTCCTCATGAATTCTCTTGCTACAACAGTGCCTCAGTCACCTCAACAGGAACCACCTCCTGTTGCGACCGCTTTGGGTAAGAATGGCAAAGCTCGCAGGGGGGCATCAAAGGACAAGGCTGCCCTGACAAACCCTGCCCCTCATCGACCTCCAAAGCATATCATCTAGTGTGCTTTGTGTGATATTGTCGGTCACGCCAACCATACCTATCCTGAATTGCCTCATCTCAAGCCCATGGTTAATGTCGCGTTCCCTAAGTTCACAATCCTAGAAGCCTTTGTTTCTTCTGCGACCATGGCCAAGAACCCCAAGACTCTTCACACCAGCCACCCCTGTGCTTTGTGTGATCTCCATGGACATTACACCCACCTTTGTCCCCGCCTCGAGGACTTCCGCACCTCTCTAGACGCGGTCCGCCAATTCGAGGCCAAGCGCAACGAGTCCACCTCTCCCAAATTTGCGCGTTTTTCTCTGACAGAACTACCAAACATGACTACTCCCATTAACATTCCCCCTCCTAATGTCAAGATGATGGAGCCTTCGTCCACCATTTTCTACCTATCATCATCCATGAGACCCTTGGGGGAAATTCCCTCTGAATCCTCCCCTGTTGTTTCGCTTGACCTTCCTTCAGTGATCACCTTGGGATCAACATCGGTAGATCCTTTATCTACTTACTCTTCTGTCACCCCTTGTGAGGATGCGCATGTGAACCTCTCTTCTCATGATGATGAGTCAGATAGCTTCACCGCGTCAGGTGGTCTTTCTTCCACCAATCACCCCATCTTCTGTCCCGATGACGACATTATGGAAGGAATCATCTCCCCTGACTTTCTCTATTCCCCCTTACAGCGAAACCATGCGTTCGAACCACATACACCTTGCGGCCATTACATTGCAACACAATGTTTGGGTAAGGGGGCACCCATATTTGAGAGACCAGGAGAAGTAATTCTCCACAACTCTCCTAGTGTTTCTGGTCATGTCGACTCTAGTACCATTATTCTTCCACATTTAGAAGAACCTCTAGAGTCCCATACCACTTCAAATCATTCTCGGAATGATACCCCTTATCGTTCCTTCATTTTACATCCGCAACCCAGTCTCTTAGACATTTTTGTTGACCAACTTATGGGTTTTCTAGGAGAGCATTAGTTCATTATCTCCAAATCCTCTCTTTGGGATAGTGACACCCGGTATGCCAACCTGGAAACTTAAAGTCCATTTGATTCATATATGCAGTACTAAAAGAGATTGGTAATCCTCCATTTCCTTTCTCATACTGCATAACCATAACGAAAACAAATGGCACACCACATCATTAAAATGTGTTTAGATTCCCCTTTATACATTTTGGCATGACCACAACATGCTTGGGGGCACCTATGCCCCTCAACCATAACCCTCCTCAAAATCAAATTTCTTCACTTGCAACACTCATACTAGGGGCACCACTTGGCCTCCATACTTGTCCATGCTCGTGTTGATGTTCGTCGTGAGTTACCATCTTGTACTCATGTTTTTATGGTCCCCCATTGGACCTTTACTATGTGGCAGCACCATCGAGTCGCCCTTGTTTAGAGCATCCGAGTTGAGTCATCATCGCATTCATGGAATCTATCCCGAGTCCCTTTGTATCCCGCTATAGTCCTCTATAGTCCTCATCTTTCATTGCTTAGATCTCTCATTATTATGGCCTTCAATATCATTTTCACCTATCCTCCTTGATATTGTGTCAGTTGTTGCCAAGCCATTCATGCCCCTTATGCTCTAACAAGGGAAGTCGTCCATCCACTACTCAGTATCCCTCATTTCATTTTCATCATTAGTGTTTGTCTGTTAGTCGCTCTACTATTTTCTCTCGTGCCTTAGTTGGGGATCCCTTATTTCCTCACCTATGGCAGACCTCCTTCTGTCGACATCAACTCATTTACTCCAGAAGCCAGGTCTAGAGGGCGGTGTACCTTGGTTCGAGCTCCTTTCAGCATGATCGTGATTTGTATACTTGATGGTCTAGTGATGCAGCAGCCGCTTTTGGTGATTTTTGGGTGTGTGTGAGACGTCTCAACCCTCATGAGGGGGTGGTCCTGCAGGTAGCCTCCCACATGCCCGGCTGACTTCTTTCTTTCAGCCCTTGATGCAGCTCCTTCTATTTGATGATATCATCCTTAGCCGCTTGCAGCGCCTCTTCGATTTGCATGTATCAGTCAGCTGTTTTGAGCCCTTCCCCATGTGTAGGGGGCATTTGGGGTGTATTTGTATCTCATGTACTAAAAAATTATTGTATAAGTCCTGACAGTTATTCCAAGCACAACATGTATGTGGGACTCATCATTTTATTTATCTGGCTCATGTTTAAGCCAACACATGCTTCATTATTGCGTTCCGTGGTTTTCCGGGTGCCTTCTTGTTCGTACTATTGTCTCGGCGAGCATAGGTATGCCTCCCCCGCCACCTTTAGCATAGGTGCCACTTCATAAAACTAGAGACTTGTTGCACCTGTAAGTCTCGTCTCCTCAGGGTCTAGTCCTTTAACACTTTAGACTACCTTACATTTCTCTCTCCCACTTCCCTCTTGATGTCTAGTGATTGAGTTCTTACAACGTACATCAGTCATACGATTTTCTCCTAACACTCGTACGTTGGGGGGCAATCTGTTACACCATTTTTTTGGTCATCTAACTTATTATCATTAGATGAACCCAAGTACACCATGTAAGACCAATTTTACCCTAAGTAAAATTGCTTTCACCATGTGAAATAACTTATTCGTTTATATTCCTTGGTCATATTTAACCCAAAACAAGGAAATCAATTAAATAAATCCTTATTTATTTGATTATTTCCTAGGAATAAGTTATTTAAATCTTTATTTAAATAATATTCCTAGTTAAATTTGACTAAATCATTTATAAATGATTAAATAAATCATTATTTATTTAATTATATTCCCACCATTTCCATAAAATAATAAATAAATCATTTATTTATTTATTATTTATAAATAAAGGAATTGACCCAAGTCAAAAATCCTTTTCCCTCCAACAAATATAATAAAATATTCCTAAAGGGTGGTTCTAGAATTTGATTAATAATATTTTATTCATGCACCAAGTTCTAGATTGCCCTAATATTTTGTTATAAATAGAAGGGTTTTCCCCATTCATTGGTCACCTTTCATTGCATTAGATCACTCTGGATCGATACGCTTGGTCACATTTTCCATTTTTGCCTTGTGAGCTCCCATTGAGTTCTATGTTTGTCTGGGTTTTCTACACCAACAAGAGAGAGGAATTTTAGATCTGAAATGCTGAGGACTTTCAAGAACCCATCCCATTGACGAGAACCAGAAAACACCTTTCTTGTTTTCCTCGCAGGTGTCCCCTTTTTAATATAATTTAGAAATTCTTTCAAATACATTGTTCTTGTCTTGTCTATTGGATGCATGGAGCCATATTTTATTTTATCTACTTAATGTCTTTTATGCTTAGATATGGATTTGTGCAGCATTATTTGCATCACCTATTTGCAGATTTAAAGATGTTTGGCATCCATAATCAATGTTAGGGCTATTTTTTATGCATAGCTAAAGTGGTCTTTTACGACGAAAGATTCATACTAACAAATTAATGAGCAGATAAATACCATGGGTGGATGAATACCATGGGTGTAGGCCACTTTCCATTCATATCAGCATCATATCCACAATATATTCCTCTACAAATTCAATGAATTGTGGCCAGGCCACGAAATTCTATGATAGGGCATGCACCACCAATAACCTAACAAGACTATGGTTTTTTAGAGTTGCTAATACTTAGTGCGATAGACGATCGGACCATGCCATAAATTGAATATTATTCCATAAGAAATATGGCATATCCACAAAATGCACATGACAGAATCAAATGCATGAAAGAAGTTTAAAATGATATTTGAACAGGGTGGAGAGCTGAAAAGTAATGTATCACATTAAAAAAATATGAAACTTTGACCCGCAGTTGTGGAAAATATTTCTGATCATATCCCCTGTCCTCTTGCACCATGGCTTCCCCTGCCTGTAAGAATAATTCTGGGAATTCTGGAAAAACATTTCTCCCCCCTTTGTGGCAATCCACTAACAGTCGAGATGGTTTCTTTAGTGATTAAATTTCTAGCCCACGTACTCTGGAATAATTTCCGTCCAAGTTTAGTGCAAATTCGACTGTAATGGCCTCATCGAACCCCTCCAACCTTTCCAAATAAGTGTGCCATCCTAAGTCCACATGAAAAACCTACCATACATCCAGGTTGTGCTAGATCTACAATGTGTTTTCTAGTTCATTCCTTAGAACTTTCCAACCAATTCTGCCAGTTTCTCTACAACAACACTCAAAGTAGTAGAAATACTATTGAGGAGAGTGTTAGTCAGAAATATTGCAGCAAAAGTAACCACAAAAGGGAAATTCAGACAAGGGTTAGTGGAAAAATCCATGGTACATTGTAATAATTATGGTAATTATTCCAACATATTGGAAAAGACCAAAATCTATGTATTTTCGTACATATTCAAGATCCAATGTGTATGTATAATCATGTGGGGTATGGTGAGGATCTGAGCAATGATCGTGGGTTGTAAAAATTTGCGTGAGGTTCAAGAGCAATAATGGTCTGCCATTTTTAGAATTAAATGTGATACCTCCCCCCAACTAAGGAATGACCATCCACGGTCATGTCTAGTCATGTCATTAGTGAAGTATCAATCGAATCCACAAAAATTTGGTCGGGGACATGCCTCATGAATTACCTTGACATAGTAACAACATTAAAGGAGAAACAACACTAGAGGAGTAACAACACCAGAGGAGTAACAATAGTGGTGAGGTACTTAGATGGAATTTCCATAAATAGAGTAACAACACCAGAGGAGTAACTACATCGAAGGAGTAACAACACTGGAAGAGTAACAACACTAGAGGAGTAACAACATCGGAGGATTAACAACACCAGTGAAGTACATAAAAAAAATCAACCATCGAAGGAGTAACAACATCAGAGGAGTAACAACACCAGTGAAGTAACAACACAGAAGAGTAACAACACCAGTGAAGTACTTAGACAAAGTAAACCATCGAAGGAGTAACAAAACTAGAGGAGTAACAACATCGGAAGAGTAACAACACCAGTGAAGGACCTGCAAGAAAAATAGTAATAGAGTAATAACTTTAGGGGGTATAGAAGAAGATTTATTTTCAACAATAACTTCAAAACCAGAATTATTAGAGAGATGTTTAATGAAGGAGTCTCTAGAAGTTGGACGGTGATACAATATAGGGCGATGTCCATTTACAATTAGTAGGGTATGTGCCTCATCAATTCTTACAAGTCTGATAGTCCCATTATGAAACACCATGTCAACTTCATACGGTCCCATCCATCTTGAGAAATTTTTTCCCTTAAAGTCCTTGAATAAAGAATCATAAAGCAACTCCCAATCCCCTTTTTGAAACACCTTTTTCTTAATGAATTTTTCATTCCATTTAGCTCGATGTTGTTGAATTGCAGCAGTTTTCTGGACAACCATCAAATGAATTTCATCAACCTTGTTCAACTATTCCAGTCAGTGTTTCTAGGCTTCTGAAAGATCCAATCCTACTTAAAGAGTTGTACTAAGTGTCCTAATCTCAAATTATAATGGAAAAAAATGACATTTCCTATAGAAAATATCATAAGGTGAAAATCATGCTGTATTCCACCATGTTTTCCTATATGCCCACAATGCCTCAGGAAGCTTCTCAGCCCAATTTCATCAATGTTTTGCTATAGTATTTGTAAGGATACTCTACAAGACCGTGTTCATACTTTTGACTTGACCATTCGCTTGAGGATGATATGGATATGTCACCTTGTGCTTAATTCCATACTTATTCATAAGTTCTGATATAAAATGTGATGTGAACTTCGGTCCTCCATCTGAAACTATATCTCTAGGAGTTTCGTACTGAGTGAAAATTTCTTCAAATTTTTTTTCTGAGACAACCTATTATTTTTATTTCACAAAAGCCTTAGCCTCTAACCACTTTGTCACTTAATCTGTCACGAAGACCAAAATGTGAAATTTCTTATGTGAAGATGGGTTAAATGGTCCAATGAAATGAAGAGCCCATTTCTCAAAGGGCTCAAGAGCTATTTGGGGATGTAAGGACATCTCATCTGCCCGACTAGGCTGACCCATCCACTGGAAGCTATCACACCCTTGAACATATTTACTTGAATAAAAAAAAATAGAGGGCCAATAATAACCCATCTGCAACATCTTATGGCCTGTCCGCTTATCTGCGAAATTCCCTCCACAAGGTCCATCAAGGGAAACTTTCAAGACATCATAGATGTCATATTCACCTATGCAGTGCCGGATCTGCTGGTTAGGACTAGTATAAAAGAGGTATCCTTCAATCCATGAATCGAGGGCGCTATGATGGATAATATTCTTTTTCTCCCCATATGGAAAATGTTGAGCTATTTTCCCTATAGAAACATAGTTAGCAATATCTTTATACCACAAAGTGTGAGTAGAAATTGCAAAGAGATGTTCATCTGGAACACTATCCTCTATAGGTGTACCTTCATCACTAGTATCCAAACAAGACAATAAATATGCAACTACGTTATCTTTCCCAGGCTTATCTATAATGGTGGTATCAAATTCTTGAATCAATAATAACCAGCTTGTAATACAACTAGGGGTTATTGGTTTTTTCATCGGATACCTGATGGTTGTATGATTAGTGTGCTCGAAAATGGGATACCTTGTAATGTAATGTGAGAAATTATTAATGGCATAAATGACTGCTAAAACTCCTTTTCTATTACCGTATAGTTCAATTTAGCAAGGGTTAGGTTCTTTCTGACGTAATATACTGCACACAGCTTCTTGTCCTCTTGTTGTCCCAAGACTTCCCCTACTACTGTGTGAGAAGTGTATGTAGAGATGTGAAGTGGAAGCTTCTAGTCAAGATCTAGTAGTATTGGAGCTTTGTAGGCTAGCTCTTTTATTTTCCCAAAATTTTCTTCACATTCATATGTCCACATACATTCTACATCCTTAGGTAGCAATAGAAAAAGTGGGTACGTTATCTTAGAAAATATTTCTATAAAACATCTATAATAGGCTACATAAACGATAAAAAAACGTACCGGTGTTGGTATCTTAGGTGTAGGGAAATGTAATATTACCTCTACCTTGGCAGGATCACCCCAAATTCCTGTAGCCGAAAGCAAGTTCCCTAGAACGATTCCTTCTTTCATCATCATGTGGAATTTGATCATACTAAGAGAAGCATGTGTAATATTACATATTTTGAGCGCTTTCTCTAAGTTTTCCAGAGCCACTTAAAAATATTATCCAAATGGGGTGAAATCATCCATATATATTTCAACACTATCATTGACTAGACCAGGGAAGATTTCTAATATTTCCCGTTGGAAGGTGGCAGTCGTATTACAGAGACCAAATGGAAGGACTCGGTTTGCGAAAGTTCGCTAAGATAATGTGAAGGTAGTATGGTCCTGATCCTCAGGAGCGATTATATTTGGTTATACCCACTAAATCCATCCAGGAAGGAGAAAAATTATTCCCATATAATTTATCAAGGACCTGATTAATGAAGGGTAAGGGAAAATGGTCTTTTTGAGTTGCTTTGTTTAATTCCCTGTAATCAACGAAAATCTGCCACTTGCCATTTTTCTTCGGAACAATGACTAGTGGTTGTCCCCATTGACTATCCGAGATTGGGTAGATGAATCCAACATCTAATAGTTTCTGCAGTTCAGCTTTGAAAATGTTCATTAAGGCTAGATTCATTCTTCTTTGTGGTTGCTTAATAGGTCAACATTATTCCTTAATGTATATGTGATTGGTGCATAAATCAACATGGATTCCTTTCATGTATATATGCTCCCATGTGAAGGCTTCTTTTTGTTCTTGAAGAATTTTAAGTAACTGTTCAGACCAGGCAGGTGAGCGGTTAGGATTAACATTCAACATTTTCCCTGGTTCAATTTCTATAAGTACAATGTTACGAGGTACAATTACATGAGTATTTTCAACTTCAGTTTCTGGTTCAATATATTCCTGAACATTGAATCTCATAAGAGATTCTAATAACAGACAGGTTGAATCTAAAACATATCTAGAACTACTGATAAAATTACTAATGGCATCATCCTCTGTTCCATCCTTAGAACAAAGGGCCTCACCAATAGTAATAATTGGTCTAATTTCTTCATTGTCAGTTTCAAGCCCTTTCATAGGTAGAGATCTCTGCAATAAGGTAAATCTTAGTTTATTTCTTGAACTTGGTTTTGCAGGGGGATAAACGATAAGGTTCTTTGTGACTTCTCCTTTGGATATTGCTATATTTCCTAACTAACACAAAATATAGGCATCTGAAGTCACAAGCCAAGGTCTTAATATAATCAAAGGATGCCCATCGTCTGGGGATTGGGTATTTAAAACCAAAATATCAATAGGGTACTACCATGACTCTACTGAAATAATTGTCTTCCAAATTCCCTAATGGATTTACAGTAGATTGGTTCGCCAATTCAATGATGGTGGGAGTTGGTTTAAGGTATTGCAGACCTAAGATGGCCATTGTTGGAGAAGTTATAACATTAATTGTAGCCCCCAAGTCTACCAATAAATTTGGGATATTAATTCACTTAATTTGTACTGTAAGAATTGGGTTCCTCGAATCCCCTTATTTAACAGGTGTAGGCTTCCAACATGACATCTAATATTTTCCCCATAATGTGAATAGTGACTGGGTCCTTTGGTTTCCTTCTAGGCTTCTTATAACAATATCCTTTGATCATTTTGGCATAAATCGGTACATCCCTCATAGCGTGAATTTAGGGGATTTAAACAAACAAATTTTGTAATTCCCCCAAAAAATCAAATTCAAGAGGAGGATTCTCTTTTCTCAAGGATAGTATCTCAGGATAGGGCAGATTAGTCTGGCATCCTCTAGTGATAATGGTTTGAGAAGGAGGTTGACGTTCCATAGGAATTTTGATTAAATGAACCCTAATTTTCCTAGATTCTAGTTCTAAGACTTCATCATCAACGTGTTCAACAATTATTAGCGAAGTCTGAGTATTTACCACCTGACCGAACTAAAGTTTTAACTTGTTACATTCCGCGACATAAATACAATATGCAAGGAGGTTGAGTGTATCAACTTGTTGAGTCCCCTTATTGTTTGGATTAGGGTTGGATTGAACAGGGAGTTACAGACAAAGAGGGGGATTACTGGTGAAGACATTAGGAAGCAGTTGTAACTATTGTTGTGGCATAAGCCAGGAGAAATTTCCTGGAGGATTAGGAGAAGGTCAACACCAATTCTTGGACCATGAGGGTGTTGGACCAGTTTGAGGGAGCCATGGTTTTCGGGATGTTGGATATTGGTAGTATTGTAGCTATGAAGGTGAAAAAGGTACATAATAAGGCCCAAAATTTGAATTATTAAAATACTGAGAGAAGTCTTGGGGCATACCTTGATTCATGTTCTATGGTCATGGTTGCCATTACTTTTTCGATCCCATAAAGTACAATTTATCCACCTCTTCATTTTCTCCCTAAAATATCGCCTTCAGCCCAAGAAGAGAGGGACACTCGCTAGTGGAATGAGTCTATTCACATATCACACAGGTCTCAACAACATTCAGTGGAGATTCCTTAAGTGGGTGCATATTCCTGCATTTAGGGTATAAAATGGACATAGCCTTCTTTGCTTTACTATTATTCTGCTTTGCCTATTAAACATCTAGTTGTGAAGACAATGTGATCATGATATCAGTTCTCAAATTGTCCATTAAGTTTGCAATTTCTGCTTTCAAAATTCCACCTTTGGATGGCTTGAGAGTTCAAATCCCCCGCTTCTATCTCGTAGCTCCACGCGAACATTGGATAAATAATTCACAGATGGTACCAATGTCTATCTTTGATATATCTCCCTTTCCTATGATGTTAAAAATTTCCAAAGATTCCTCCCTTAATGCCTGAAGAAAAATTATCTTCACGATGTATTTGTCTAGATCACTATGGCCTCATCTCTGCAAACTATATTTGAAACGTTCCACTAAGTCCTCCATGTTCTCATCCTCTTTCTGAATTATCTTAAAGATGTATTCCTTAAGATATCAAAATTTGCAGTAGTCCTGATATTTTCAAGGAAAATCGTCTTCATATCATCCCATTAGGTAAAACAATTTCACCCTAAACCCATGAACCTTCTTAGAGCTATTCCCTTCAAAATAGAAGGGAATATTTTAAATTTATGACCATAAAAAATGTAGTCATATCCCCAACAAACAATGTAAAATTTAAATAGAAATGTGTTTGGGTATTTAGAAGAGAGTCCATGGAGGATAGGTAGTGTTTTCAAAGGAAGAGGCTTCATAGGCACCTCACTTGTGATATCTCCAATTGGGAATTCGATAAAAGAAGTTGAAGAAGACATGACTATCTTCCAATACTCACTTGAAATCTAAACCGGTTTTTATTTTTCTACAATATGTGGTTGAGTTTGCTTAGCAACACTTCCTCGATCAAGAGGTGTAGTGAATTCCTTGAAGTTCTCTACTTGCTTAACAATACTTCCTTGATCAAGAGATGCAGTGAATTTCTTAAATTTATCAGCTTGTTTAACAACACTTCCTTGATCAAGAGTTGAAATGAATTCCTTCAAGTTCTCCCCTTCCTCTAAAATTAGAATATATGCGTCCTCTGGTCGTATGCTTGCTACTTCTTCTTCCTTGGACTATACTTTTTTTGTTGGAGAAGGTTCAGGTTGTGTTACAAAATTCCCCTAAAATATCTTATAATATATTTCCCTGACAACAGCTCATGATGATGCCCCTAAAAGAAATAAAAAGAAAAGAAAACAAACCATCCACAAGATCTAAGCTCAAGACATGAAACGGGATAAAAAAAATTCCTTCCCAGGACGAGAGAATGGTTCCTATGAAAAATTCAAAACAATATAATGCTCAGGACCTAGAGAAAGGTAAAAAAAACTTCCCTCCCTAGGATGAGAGAATGGTCCTATGGTCAATATTGGTCATACTTCCATGCCTTTGATATCCTCCTCGAAAATGGTGCCAAAATGTTGGTATTCAAATATGAATCATACAATTCACCCTATTCCAAATTAATTTTCAACCCAGGGTCTGAATGGTTATTTTAAGGCTATCATGCAAGGTATATGCATACCACATTTTCCCTACCCATTATTGAATATTCAATAATAACATAATAATGTGTAGCAACAAGCAATGACTGTAACATAAATTAGAGTATCAACAAGACACAACTCACAACAACACATTAATAAATATTTACAGTAATAAATAATAACACAATATAAATAAACCTATGAACACCAATTAATCCAGCAACCCCTGGTCAGGAGAGCGGGCCCAACTCCCTGATCAGGGCTGTGGCGAGATCAAGATTATAAAATAAACAAGAAATTAGAAATTGCATTAATAAAAGGAAATTACAAAAGTCTATTGTCATAAACTCATAAATCTCGTATCTCTCTTGCGGGTCTGGGTTTCCGACCCTCATGAAATTACTTATACATTTAAGTGATGGCTCATAAGTCTTAAAATTATGGAAAATGTCCATCTACAAATACATAGTGATCCATGAAATAAAAGATAATTCAAAAATCACACATCTAAAAATACATAGTGATCCATGAAATAAAACATAATTCAAAAATTGTGATTGCATTGATCAGGAATTTGAACCATCGTTGCAGCCAGTATCCAAAGATAGCGCTACCATCTTGATAGCATACACTAAATTGTATACTTTTACCATCATCCCTTCGAATCTGCAAAGATACTTAAGTTAGCAAGCCATTTTAGGTAATTTACCTATGACTATGCTTCATTGATTAATAATTCACAAAGACATGACAATAGATATACCCTTATTGTTTTAGAATACAGATTTACCCATCAACGACATGGAATAAGTATAGGAAAAGGATAAAAATTCAGGTAAAAACTAGGAAATTTTAGCAACCAACACTTACCTTGTGGTTAATTACTAACGATTTCTTGTATTTTTAATGATTAAATGAGTTTTTAATATGGTTTTATCAATGGCTGTTTACTAATGTGGTTATGTGGCCAAGGAGCATGTTCCAATATTGAGGCAATCATATGAATGATACATCTTAACATCAACAAGTGTGGGATCTCTAACAGTCGTGGTATGAGAATGTTCTAGAACCCTGTTACAAGTAGCGAACGAGCAGTCTGGTACTTAGTTCTGCAATTATTGAGGGAAAATTCAAAAATTCAAAAATATGTTTTTATTTTATATAGCATTGTAAATTAGGTTCCAAGTAGACCTAATATGCTGGTACAAGCCTTGGAATATACCCGCCTCACACGTGAGATCCTAGCGCATGACTTAAGCTATAACAAAAAATATGTAACAATTTGAAGCTTCCATGTTCCACCTTGATTTCCTTGTAGATGGTGATGAATATCAAGAATAAGGGAAATGGGTTTGTGAAAAATATATTAATTTACTTGGATATCAATCCTATTTCCAAAATTCAATATGGTTGCAAAGTTATAGCAAGTTCTTTGAAGCAATTTTGTATAAAATTTCTACAAAACCCAGATTGGAAAAAAAACTAAATAGTCATCTTTGGGCACAATTTTCGAGGCCATGGAATCGAATAAGGAAAATAAAAGAGACATTATTGTTTATAATATAACCAATTAGACTCCGTAGAAACAAATTTTTAAAATACATCATGGTCGAGAAGATATGGTTAGTTGTTTAACACTAATTTGTATACAATTGCAAAAAAAATGGAATTATGAGATTTTCCTCTAAAATTGCAAATTGGTTTTCTAAGTTTAGGGTATTGGATCTTATCATTATCAATGGATTTTATATGTAAATAAATCCTCAAAGGGTAGAAGGGGGGGGGGGGTGTTTATATTGTAATACAACTGTTCATTATTGTAATAGAGTAGAGTCAATTATTAGTTTTTGGAGAGATTTAGAGAGCTCATTTGTAACATATATTTTTTATGTGAATAAAGAATTGATGGTTGCTGAATTGTGGTACATATTCTTAACTTGATTTGAGATTTTCCTAGCAGCACTAACCTCTTGGGAAGGGCTCCCGAGTGTGGGTAAGTGTTTCTATGCTTCATGTGTTTTGTAGATTAGTCTTACATCTAGAAATGTAGTGTTATTTTGCAATGAATTTATGTTAGATAAAACTTAGATATTTAATGCGTTAAATTTAGTGCTTAGTACTTCTCTTTAGGTTTAAGAAGTGATAATCCTTAGTGATTAGTTATTTCCAGTGTTATTTGTTAGCATAGGCTAGAATATTCTCTAATCCTATATTTCCTGTGCTTGCATGTCTAAGTCTTACGACCCCAGATTGATAATTAAATGTTGGAATTAGAAGACATATAATTCCACCAACAAGGATGATGCAAAATTAGGGATGAAGGACCATACACTAATGAATATTTCATTAGGTGCCAAATTTTAGTGGAGTCTTATAACTAGGAAATATAATTGGTGGAAGAGGGTGTTATATAGAAAATATTTAGAAGGAGACAAAATTTGTCTCCTAGGTTATGCTTTGTCAATTCAAGGAGGATCACAAATTTATATGCTCCTTAGTGTATCCATCTCCTTACTTCAAATTTAGTTAATGTGGATACCATGTAATGGATAGAAAATGGGGTATGATAAAACTATGGGAAAGGAAGCGTTACATCATGATCATGCCCTTCTTCTACATAATAAATGGTAATATAGGTAAGGAAAAACTACTCTCTTTGAGATCTCTTCTTGTTCAAGAATTTTGGGTGTTCGGAAAAGTTGTGATTTTGGGGTAGTTTTAGAGTAATTTTTTTATACTATGTGGTCTTTAGTACTTCACCTACAAGGAAGTGCACAAAGACGTATAATAGAACCTAATTCTAAACATTAGGAACTCATGAATACATTGCGAAACAAGGATATGAATATTAACTCTTCTATTAATATATCATATTGAAATGTGGAATTTGGAATAAAATCTGCCATTTGGATGGTAAAAATAAGCATCTTCTATTGGACCTTTGTTCATGGAGATATCCTAGTAATTGAAAATTTGTGAAAAAAGGGAATTCATTGGCCTTCAAGGTGTTTTTTTTTTATGTTTCTCATCTAGTGTATATTTTTCTCACATTATTTTGGAATGTGCTTCACAACGTTGTCTTGGAACTCTATATTGCAAGGCGTTGGTGGTAAATTTAGTGGCCATCGCTTGGGTCACATATTTTTTACAACTGGAAAAATATATATATGGGGATTTTTCAATACAAGCCTTTATTCAAAAGATTATGGCTAACCCTATATATCTTTTTTTCTAGAAGGTTTAACTGGCAAAGAATCACTAGCATCTTCCATAATGAGAAGGTGTCCCCTAAATTTTTTGTTAATAATGAAATATCATTATTAAAATAAAACCTTAACTCTCGCCATCTTAAACTTTAGCTCCCAAAACATTGGATAAGTTTGAGGAAAATTGGTTATAATAATTCACCTATCAATCTTCTTCATAAGCTCACGTCAGTATCATATCAAGTTGGAAAATTCAATTCAAGTTACCTATGTTACAAATGGCTAAAATTCCAATTATTTTTAAGTCATTCCCACACCTTATCTAGTTTCATGGTGGGATTTTTCCTTTGGTGATGGATTAGTTCTTCCAGAGGAATTATCATTGAAAAATGAAGGTAGAGATATCAGGTGGAAATGACATTGTGTCACAACACAGATGTAGTAAAAAAATGGATTTAAGGGGGTGTCTATATTTTTGGTTTGTTTCTTTCATGGAATAGAGTGAGTCCTCTGTTCACATTTATTGTTGAATCTTCATAACCATCTATGGTTCCTCCCCTAGAAATGTGGTATTTCTCCATTGAACTTGATCCTATGGTAAACTATGAAATTATGGAAATGAGGTTAGTCCTCTCAATATGAAGAGCTGATAAAGGATTTATATATTTCGATTAAATAGCTCCAAATTTGAAATGTTAATTTGGTAGTACTTGTAGATACATCAATAGACATTATAGAAGATTCCATAGTAGAGGTGGGTCAAGATGTGGCTGCTGTCGCATCCAAATTGAATGTCAGCCAACCACAACATCCTGCTGCATCTTAGATTTTTTTCTCCAACTACACACTTTGGAATGGGTTATTTAGAAAATTCACTAATTTAACCTACATACTTGAATTCATATGTTCTTAAAAAAGAAGGATGAAACTAAGGCTATTGAAATTTTCGACTAACCAAAGCTTATTATGAAGCTTTTCACTTATCTTTCAATTCTTAATATATGCTATCTTATTTATTTTCAGAAGGCTCTTCTATGTAAAAATGAATTGGTATGTTAGTCCTACATTTGTGAATCTAACCGCTTGGTTTCAAATGGAAAATACTTGAAGGTGCGAGTAGAAGGTCACAGTAGTCTTTAGTGCGACTTTTTGAAGGCTTTTACGGTGTAATTTCTCTAAATTCTGGCAGGAATTTATTGAAAAGAGAAGTTTGATTGCTAACTTTGCACAATCGAAGTGCCTTACAGGTTTTTGAGGGTGTTGAATCCATATATAGAGTCAAAAAACCAGTTTGAATAACAAAAACCAAGATTTTAGCTCAAAATTTTTCACCAGATTTCAGCACTTGAAACTTCAGAAAGTCGCACTAAAGACAGCTCCTTGAAGATGATTCTCCCTTTTGTTATATTATTGCAACTATTTTCCATGGATTTTGTTTAATATAATATCTCCTAATTTCTATTAAAAAAAAAACAATAGAAAAGACACTATTGACTCTAACTAGAATGTAATACAACTCTAATGAAAAGTTTATACTCTACCAAATTAAGTAAATTTTAAACTTTTTATATTTATTGGAGGAACAATTGGATTTTGATTAATACAAGTAAAACATTAATTTCAAGAAATGTCTTAAAACTCGTCAATACATGTTTGATCATATATTGCATCAGAATCATGTGTATTTTCCAAAACCTGTTTTCAATAGCTCTTATCCTATTAAAATTTATTCTATCGTTGATCGCTATATCATTTTCACTTCACTCTTAAACTTTTCTTGGAATAGAAATATTTATTTAAGCACTAAAAAATAACGCGGATTGTTT
>JAXQQM020082848.1:0-18513 GCA_034641835.2 Pinus albicaulis
CATAACTAGCCTAATATCAGAACACCATAAGCAAACACACCGACATCCTTTACATCTAATAGAGAGAGCCCTCTCTGAGTCCAGGAAGGCTAGGTCCTTGGGCTCCAAAGCTTGGTTTGATGTTACATCGTCATTTGGCTCGCCAATCTGCCAAATCACGGGACCCTAACATGGTCCTTGAGGAAAGACCCTAGGGCCGTAGATAGAAACCCTAAGAGAAAATGACAATACACCATGGCCGTCAAGCTAAAACCATGTTGCATTTCAGATCTAGGGTTTGAACCCGAAAATCGATAGGGGTACCTATTAGCGCGAGCATGAATTTGATTAGACCCTGAATCTTGGGGCTAAAGCTTGAATTCTAGTCAAAAAATACTATATATGTAGAAGCAAATAAACCATTACCTATTAAACAAGATACAGAGGCATTTATTGACAAGTAGACAAAGTCGAACTCTGATTCTTGCCATAATATTGTACTCCAGTTAAAAAAAAAATAATTATGCAAGCATATAAAGAAGTTGCCTAAGAAATTTGAGCAGAATGAAGTGAGCCCAAGCCGAGCTGGAGAATACCATCGGTTCAATAAGCATACACACATATTGAAAAATGAAAATAAGCTTAGTATTCACACTCATAACCAGATGCAAACGAATGGATAATAGAAAATACGTCTACATAATAAAGCTTAGAAACAATGTAGGTAAGGTCAAAATCATATGAGCCATGTTGCTTCAAAGGTAATTTACCAGTCATTCGGAATGGCTGAGTAATCTCCAAAGTGTCGTGTTGCATCTGGAACAAAATGGCCATAGAAATCAAAGCCTGGAAGAAGAAAACCCTGGAGCCATAGAGCAGACCTCCAGAACCATCGAGCGAAGGAATGACAATGTAAAAGCAGTTATGGACCATAGTCATTAACCAAACCTAATGCACGTTCACCGTCCAATATAGCTCTAGATCGATGGTAGATGGACTGCCAGATGCCAACCGGTACAGTTCAAGTGCAAGCCAGTTGTAGAAGGATCGGATAAACATGATGTAAAACAACTTTCGTACGCTGAGATTTAATTCGTATTGAATGCCATTATGTTGTCGACTTGAATAATATGATATGTATAATGTTGTTGGATTGAATGCGTGTTAAATGATTATTAACACAGACATATGGCTTAGGTTGTAATGTCAAGAAACAAATATATATATACATATAAGTTAGACCCAAAAGCTCATATGCGTGCTCAGCTATATATAGTTCCATAGCAATAAAACTTGTGTGTATGATATTTAAACCAATGTTATATTAATGATGAGAATAAGGTTTGACATTTGAGATTTAATGATTAATCAAGCTATGATGATACTTAGTCAAGAGTATCATTAGTCACATGGATAGACAGCAAGTAGAAATAATTTTTTTATTTATTTATTACTTTTACTTATGTTATTTTTATAATATGGTTAGTCTATATGTTATAAGTGGTATCAGAGCAGCGTTACAACGCTGGGACCCTATGGTTCAACTAATGTCAAATTGTGTGTTACTAATGCACTCAGATGGAAAGGTTAACAGGAGAAATGAGAAGGCCACCCTTACAGCAGCCACCTCGAAATGCTGAGGAGACCCAACCCGAACAAGAAAGGAATCCCGAAATGTGGGTTCAGTTGGGGGTGGAACAGCATCAACAGACTAGCAGCCTGTTAGAAGAATAACAGCATCAAACCAACATTTTGTTAACAACGGTGCAAAAGTTGTAAGAAGAAATGGAAAGAGTACAAAATGATAATGCAAGGTTGATGTAGGAGAAGGAGAAAATTTTGAAAAGTATCTCAGATAAACAAAACCAAGGAATCGAGAAGCCTAGTACTGATAGAGAATTTCAGGAAGGAAATGAATAGAAAACGGGAGATCATGATACAGGTCAAAATGAAAGAAGTCTGTCTCAGCAAAGTAATCGAAATAAAAAATTTAATGAAGCTGAATCTGATAATGTAACAGAACAGAAGGAAAGTAAAAAGTAGAAGATAGAGCTGCAAGGTGAATTTAGAAAGATAAAGCCACCCACATTTGATGGAGTGGAAGAAGAGGTAGCTGAGGCGTGGCTGATTAATATGAACGAGTGTTTTCAAGTATATGATTATAACATTAATCTTAAGGCCCGGTTAGCTATTTACCAGTTAAGAGAGAAAGCCACCTTATGGTGGGAAGAAGTTAAGAACGTTCACGGAATACAAGATCAAGATGTAATGTGGGATATGTTTCAATAGTATTTTAAAGATAAGTACCTGATAGAGCACTTTTATGATGAAAAAGCTCAAGAATTCCACGATTTGAAACTCGGACAACTGATTATGGACGAGTTTATCACTAAGTTTACTTCATTACTGCGTTACGTACCTTACTTAAGGGATGAGAAAGTTAAAGTACAAAGGTTTCTGAGCATTTTACCCACTCACATGAAGGAACGCATAGAATTTGTAAATCCCAAAATAATGGATGAGGCCATTAGAAAGGCCAGAATCTGCTATCAACAAGCTAAAGCCAAGACAGATCAAGGAAAAGGATGGTAGCCAAGGAAAGAAAACAAGAGTAGTGTTGGTTCTAAAAGAGGTAAAACCAGTAATTTTAAAAGCACAGCAAAGAGCTCAATCAGTAGGTAGTTTGGTAAGAACCATCAGAGGGTAAGGTGGCCTGTAGAAGATAAAACCGTTGAAGCTTCTAGTAAACTGGAGCAACCTCAAAACCAGAAGCCACCTTTACAATGTTGGGGTTGTGGAGAGGCACACTATTATCGAAACTGCCCACAGCGGGGTAGAAATGAAGCGGTAACCAATCTGCAGGAAGCCTCAACAGTGGGAGATGTTGCTAGAAACATACCCAGAATTAATGCAGCATTGGAGGATCGACAAGCTGATTACCAACCTACCATGATTGAACTAGAAGGTAAACTGTTATCTCAAACTTTTTCTGTTTTGGTAGATCTGGGAGCCATTTTAAGTTATATAAGTCCTAAATTGGTAGATATTTGTAAATTACAAAGTCAAAAATTTAGGAAGTCATGGTTAGTCCAGCTGGTTACTAGAGCCAAGAGAAAAGTTAGCGCCAAAATACCAAATTATGCACTACAAATCAATGAACAACAAATAACTGTGGATTTGAATATTTTTCCCTTGGGATATTATGATGTGTTGCTTGGTATGGATTGGTTGGAAAAGCATTGGACTCTAGTAGATTGCAAAGAGAAGATTATCTACTACAAAAATCAGGATGGTACTCGCCAGGAAATTCAAGGAATTAAGAAACCAGTACAGTTGCGCCCATTTACAGCTTCCCAAATGGGTAAATGCATGAGGAAGGGATGTCAATTGCACGCTATACAAGTGGGTTTTTCTGATTCTAAAGAAAAAACTCCTATGCTGGAAAATATTCCTGTAGTGTAGGAATTCAAAGATATATTCCCAGAAGAGATACCAGGATTTCCACCTAGAAGGGATATAGACTTTACAATTGAATTGCTGCCAGGAGCATCATCGATTTCAAGAGCACCCTATTGAATGAGTGTGCTAGAATTAACCGAGTTAAAAATGCAGCTTCAAGAATTATTGGACAAGGGATATATATGACCAAGTGTATCTCCTTGGGGAGCACTTGTGTTATTTGTTAAAAAGAAGGACGGAACCATGCAAATGTGCCTAGATTACCGTCAGTTAAACAAATTGACCGTCAAGAACAGATATCCCTTACCACGAATTGATGATCTATTTGACCAAGTAAGAGGAGCTACTGTATTCTCAAAAATTGATTTGAGATCAGGTTATCACCAAATCCAGATCAAAGATGAAGATATACATAAAACTGCCTTTCGCACAATGTATGGTCACTATGAATTCATGGTGCTACCTTTCGGGCTAACTAATGCACCAGCCACTTTTATGAGACTGATGCATAGTATCTTTCACCCTTATCTAGATAAATTTGTGTTAATTTTCATTGACGACATTCTAGTCTATTATAAGAATGCAGAAGAACACAAGGAGCATTTGCGAATGGTACTGGAAATGTTAAGAAAACATCAGTTATATGCGAAATTCAACAAATGTGATTTCTTCAAAGAAGAAATACAATATCTTGGACATGTGATATCTGCGGAAGGTATAGCAGTGGATCCAGAGAAAATCAAAACTATCATGGAATGGAAGGTGCCACAAAATGTTGCAGATATGCGATCATTTATGGGACTCGCTGGTTATTACCGGCGATTTATTAAAGGATTTTCAAAGATTGCCTTTCCTATTACCTCTCTGCAAAGGAAGGGAAATTTTTTTAAATGGATAAAATAATGTCAAGACAGCTTTGAAAAGTTGAATCAATTATTAACATCAGCTCCAGTGTTAAGTGTAGCTGATCCGAATAAGGAATTCGAGGTTTGCACGGATGCATGTAAGGAGGGTGTTGGGGCAATTTTATTACAAGAAGGAAAAGTAATTGCATACGAGCAACGATATTCAGCCTATGATTTAGAGCTGACTGCAGTTGTGCACGCCCTTCGGGTGTGGAAACACTACTTACTTGGGAAACGATTTGTGTTGAAAATAGATCATAGCAGTTTAACCAGCTATTTCAAACAAGCTGATTTAAACTCTTGACAAGCAAGGTGGAATGCCTTCTTGAGCGAGTTTGACATTGACATGCAGCATGTAAAAGGAAAGGAAAACGGGGTTGCGGATGCATTGAGCAGAAAGCTGCATAACATCTATGAATTATATGTTAACCAAGTTGAATGAAAATTCCTAGATCAAATTAGAAAAGAAGCAGGAAAAGATCCTGAATATGAATTTTTGTGGCAGCAAGCACAGGAATCTAAAGAACAAGGAAGGTTGGGAGATTATGAAATCAACCAGGATGGATTGTTGGTTTTCAAGAAAAGAATAGTCATCCCAAATAGAATGGAGTTGAAGACTCTAATATTGGATGAATATCATAGAAGCAATTATGCAAGGCATCCTGGATACCAAAAGATGTTGACAGCAATAAGAAAGGACTAATGTTGGCTGGGTATGAGAAAATATATAGCAACCTATCTAAACAAGTGTTTAGAGTGCCAACAGGTGCAAGTAGAACATCGGCATCTGGCTGGGTTAATGCAGCCTATACCAAGTCCTGAATGGAAATGGGAAGTGATTTCATTAGATTTCATCACTGGACTACCAAGATCAAAATGAGGTAATGACTCAATAATGGTAGTAGTAGACCGATTGAGTAAATCGACACACTTAATACCAGTTCAGTCCACATATAAGACAATACAGATAGCAGATTTATTTATGCGGGAGATTTTTAGACTGCATGGCATTCCTAAGACTGTTATTTCAGATAGGGATGTAAAATTTACATCAACCTTTTGGAAAGCACTGTTTACGGGTTTAGGGACTCAAATTAATTTTAGTACTGCGTACCATCCACAAATGGACGGGAAAACAGAACAAGTAAATCAAGGGCTGGAAGACATGTTTAGAATGTATGTTATGCAGCAACTGACTAAGTTGGAAGAATATTTACACTTAACATAATTCGCATATAATAATGGTTATCAAGAATCGTTAAAAATGAGTCCATTTGAAGCCCTATACGGGCGACAGTGCAGAACTCCTATCAATTGGAGTAGTCCCGAGACCAAGCTCATGCTAGGACCAGACATGCTAGCAGAGATGGAGTTAGAAGTGAAGAAAAACAGACAAAATTTAAAAGCAGCTCAAGACAGGAAAAAAATGTACGCAGATAAAAAGAGATCATATTGTGAATATGAAGTGGGGGATCACATATATGTGAGAATTAAGCCAAAGAACAGCACGTTAATATGGGCATCTTGTGCAAAGATAACTCCCATGTTTTTTGGTCCTTTCCAAATACTGGAAAGAGTAGGACCGGTGGCGTATCAGTTGGCCCTTCCCAACCATATCCGAGTACATAATGTTTTCCATGTATCATTATTAAAGCGATATATTCATGATTCGAGACATATAATCCATTGGCAGAACATTCAGGTAGTGGGTAAGCACAATAGTTAAAAATATTATACGTTAAAGACTTATTTAAACTAATACAAAGTCCATTGTGTGCAGGTAGAACCGAACGGAGAATTTCTGGTCGAACCTCACAGTATAATCGACTAGAGGTAAATCATGCTCCGGAAACGTGCCATCGCCTAAGTTAAAGTGCAATGGAAGCACTTTGGCCCGAAAGAGGCCACCTAGGAGGATGAAATTTCTGTGCGGGAAGCATATCCTAAACTTTTTGCTGATATGGAATAAGAACACTGGGGACAGTGTTCTCTTTCAGAGGGGGGAAACTATAACCACTGCCTTAGTTGATGACAATTGTTAGGTTGTTGTTAAGAGTTGTTAAACATTATTGTTATTTGTTCCAAACAGAATATTTTGAACAGAAATTAATTTTGGTATTGGAATAAAATATTACTTGTGAAATTAGTTTCATAAGTAAAGACTGATGGTAAAAGTAAATTCAATATCTGGAGTTAGTTGAACAAAAAAATAGTTCCACAGTTATCCAAAGAAAATCTGGAATAAAAAAGAGATTTCAGGGAGTTTTGGGGGTTTTGTTGGAGAACTGAGAAAGGAATTTCCATCTTGAGAAGTAAATCCCTGAAGGGAAAAACTTACAGAGGAGACTGTTCCACTGGAATGGGAAAATTGGACCGGACTATCCCGAGATTCTCTTCCAGATTTTTGTAATCAACCGAGACTCAGTCTTGGAGCTCGGGGGAGAGTTGGAGGACATAATTTCCCCACTCGTGGAAGGGAGGAAATCACACATCAGTCAGAATATTATACAGATGAGTAGTAATATATTTATTTCTTATGTTAGTAATCCTTACTGGATATTTTAATTATAAATGAGCAAACAGGAATTACTGTAGAGTTGAATGTTTGCTATGTGTTAAAAATTTACATTAGGAGACTATACAGACAGGAAAGGAAGCCTGAGAGAGGAATTTTGTTAAGTAGGTAAAATAACACCTTTTATTTTAAATTCTCTCTCTGCAATTATTAGTTCTTCTTCTTGTTTGAATGGAATAAACTATGTCTAGTAAAGGACTGTTAACCGAGATTCTGTGACCAGATTCTGGGTTGGTCGTCCTTCATTTCTATGATAATACATAGACTTATAGTGGTCCAGTCACTTATAAGGACTGTTATGCCTAGTACACTTTGAAACATCGAGAAGAAGTTACATACCAGTTAAAAGAATTATGATAGATAACATAGAGTACACTGTGGAAAAAGCGATATAGAAAAAAACCTACAAAGTAATGTAAACTCTTCCACAGAAAACAATAAGATAACCTTTCTTATTATTATCAAGGATAGAAGCTAAACACCCTATAGAAAACATGCAACGGAAACCATGGACTATGTACACTATCGGTGATATGCATCAGCACATGCATGCAAGTAAAAATAATGTAAATGCTGAATGTAGAATTCTAACATTAAGAATGACAATAGGAAACATGAAATATAACATTATCTATGATGAAATAAATCAACACATAGCTTCACGAATATACTCAGAAGAGACGTATATATAATTTAATGGCGCGGGTGCAAAACCCCGGCTATCTTGAAAACTGAACAAAATACTAATACAGAGAAAATCATAGAGGTAATGTTCTTTAAAAAAAATAGAGTATCTGTCTTATACAGTAAGAGGCCCGTGGCCGAAATAAAAATGAAACCCTCATGCTCTGAGGGACAAAGACTTTAGAAATTCAAGAACAAAAAACTTAATTGTAGAGGGTAGTAATTGGTCCTTGAGGAAAGATCTTAGGGCCACAGATAGAAACCCTAAGAGAAAACGATAATACATCATGGCTGTCAAGATAAAACCCTGTTGCATTTCAGATCTAGGGTTTGAACCCGAAAATCGATAGGGGTACCTGTTAGCGCGAGCATGAATTTGATTAGACCCTGAATTTTGGGGCTAAAGCTTGAATTCCAGTCAGAAAATTTTGTAGATGTAGAAGCAAATAAACCATTATCTGTTAAAAAAGATACAGAGGCATTTATTGACAAGTAGACAAATTCGAACTCTGATTCTTGCCATAATATTGTACTCCAGTTAAAAAAAAAAAATATACAAGCATATAAAGAAGTTACCTGAGAAATTTGAGCAGAATGAAGTGAGCCCAAGCTGAGCTGGAGAATACCATCAGTTCAATAAGCATACACACATATTGCAAAATGAAAATAAGCTCAGTATTCACACTCATAACCAGATGCAAATGAATGGATAACAAAAAATACGTCTACATAATAAAGCTTAGAAACAGTGCAGGTAAGGTCAAAATCATACGAGCCAAGTTGTGTCAGAGGTAATTTACCAGTCATTCGGAATGGTTGAGTAATCTCCAAAGTGTCATGTTGCATCTGGAACGAAATGGCCATAGAAATCAAAGCCTGGAGGAAGAAAACCCTGGAGCCACAAAGCAGACCTCCAGAACCATCGAGCGAAGGAATGACAATGGAAAAGTAGTTAAGGACCATAGTCATTAGCCAACCCTAATGCACGTTCACCGTCCGATCCAGCTCTAGTTCGACGGTAGATGGACTGCCAGATTCTAACTGGTACAGGTCAAGTGCAAGCCATTTGTAGAAGGATCGGATAAACATGATGTAAAACAACTTTTGTACACTGAGATTTAATTCGTATTGAATGCCATGATGTTTTCGACTTGAATAATATGATATGTATAATGTTGTTGGATTGAATGCATGTTAAATGATTATTAACACAGACATATGGCTTAGGTTGTAATGTCAAGAACCAAATATATATATACATATAAGTTAGACCCAAAAGCTCATATGCGTGCTCAAATATATATAGTTCCATAGCAATAAAACTTGTGTGTATGATATTTAAACCAATGTTATATTAATGATGAGAATAAGGTTTGACATTTGAGATTTAATGATTAATCAAGCTATGATGATACTTAGTCAAGAGTATCATTAGTCACATGGATAGACATCAAGTAGAAATAATTTATTTATTTATTTATTACTTTTACTTATGTTATTTTTATAATGTGATTAGTCTATATGTTACACTATTGTATGCAAAGGATGTGAACTTGTTTGCTGTTAGGGTTCGATTTTAGGCTAGTTGTTAAGTGTAGGTTTTGTTGTTTGTTTGGTTGGGTAAGATGGTCCAGTAGAATAGGTGGAGTGAAAGGTCTTCAAATCATTGGGCTATGGAGTCTATGAAAGTCCCAGATATCTCAACAATGAAACAAGATGCATGATAGGGCAAATCTAGCTTGGTCAAATGGATCTACAAGGCATGTGTGAAGTGAAATGAACAATAAGTTGGTGAACAAAGTAGGTGTGTAAGGGCAGTAAAGAATCCTTAAACAAATACTTTTAAACAAGATGTCTCGAATACTGATCAACATAAGAGAATAATCATAAGGCAGGGCAAACCAATAGCTCTTAGATTATACTTTAAGCAAATAAGCATTCAAGATTAACAATTCCAATGAAATATAGAAGGCGAGAAACTCATTTAACTTCTAGTGATTTCACCTTCAAGGTTAGAAAACATTCAAGATAAAAAATAACTTTAATCAATGAAGAGGGAACGCCTAAACATCAATGATCAAGCTACAAATAACTTTAAGGAAACTTCTTAAGCATGGACAAACGACATTATTAAAACATGGCCTCTTTGGCTAAACCTAACAAGCAATACTTCAAAGAGATATTCCAAAACAGAGTTTAAATAGCATCAAATAGGCAGGGCTAACCATAAAACATATTTGAAACTATTGTATTGAACCATTCATGGAATGAAAAAGCATAAGTAGATCTAAGGAGAAGCTAAGAATTCCTTAAACAAACCCAGTAGAGGAAAACATCAAGGCAATAGACAATGGGAAGGACTAAGGTGCCTCCAACAACATTTCTTAGCCTATACTCTTTTGTTCTACTGCAGCATGAAAAGATGGAAACATAATGAAAACATGAGAAAACAATAACATGAAAGAGAAGCACTTCACCAATAACCAAGCTCAGGGATCTTGCAAGCTATCCTCCTTCATCGTCAATCAAAGCAAGGCATTCAGAAACTCCACAAGATCAATTTCATCTTCAAAATCAAGAAAACCATGTATTTCTCTCAAAACTCATCAAATGCCAACATTTACAATGAGAGCCCTCATGCTCTATTTAACTCAAAAAAGGAGGGAAAAAACCCTAGATAGGGTTGGAAAATGTCAAAATCATTCACAAATGTCATTAATGCCCAAGAGACCATGCAAGGCCCAAGGCACAAAATATCCCATGAAATAAATGCCAAAATAACTTCTAGCACCTAATTCTAGAGTGGTTTGCCTAAAAAAACACTAAAACATTATTTTGCAATAAATGAGTGTGTTTTGTTGACTTTTGGTCCAAAACACACAGTGTTTTCCATTTGTGCAGCGCCACCTTAAGCCGAAAATAGGTCCTTTTGCAACCAAGTTTTGGAGACCTTCACGATGTCAGATTTTTCTCCATGATGGCCCGTTGGAAAGCCTGATGAGTCCACTTTCCAAAAATACTCTTGATTTTCTGATCCAGCCCCTGTAACCTATCCAAAAATGTCAAAATCCCAACACTTCTCTGTGTGCAGCGCCAGACCTGAAAAGGAGGAAGAATGGTGAAAATTTAGGTGTTTTTCGACCTTTTGAGGGATCAAAACTGCTCCAATTACTCTAAAATTTTGTGAGCATAGTGTACTAGTGATGATAAATAAAAAAATTCAGAGTTTTCCCTCTGAGGATGCTCCAGGGAAAAGTGTAGCGCCAGTGGCGCTGTGCTAATAGGCCTTCAAAATCACAAAAAACAAACAATTATCCAAATTCCCTCAAAATTTGTGGAGGTCTCCTTCAAGGGGTTTGGGAGACCTGTTGAGAAGCTAATGCCAAAAATCCAAGGTTTTCATGACCTTTTGCTTCCTTTAGGGTTTGGATTTCAATGAGGGCCTTCTTCAGTTTGGCACAAGCAAGTTTGTTTTTCATTGCATAATGCTTAGTCATCTTTTTCTGGAGAGTAAGGCCCCTTTTAATCCTCTTAAAATACTTTTTTTCATTATTATAATACTTAATGATACGCTGAGCCATCTCAAAGTCTCTCTCCATCTCCCTAATTTTTGCATCTTTTCTTTGGAGCAATATTCTAATGGTCATCTCCTCATCTTCATTATCACTATCTAGGTCAATGAATTGGGGCTTTTGTTTAGTTTTCATGCTTCTCTTACCTTTCTCACCTTTCTCCATCTTTTTTTTTCCCTTGACAGGCTTTTGAGGTCAAGAAGTTGGCATGGTCCATTGCCTCTTGGAGGCAGCAAACACTAGCCTTGATCCTCTCTGGTAAGTGAATGAAAGAGGTGTGATGGTGGTCTTTTTGGTGTCCTTACCATGACTGTGATATTCAATTTGACTATCATCCTTTGCACTTTCATTACTCTCATTTTTTTCATCACCATGACTACTTTCATCTTTGTTTTCTACACTGACACTATTCTCATTATCATTGAGGGGTTGATTGTTGTCAAGACTGTCATGACTATTTCTTCCTTTGTTGTCCTTCTCATCACTAAGGATGGCTTCATTTTGGTCAATGTTGCCTTCAATTTCTGCATCTTCCTCACTGTATTTATCTTTATCATTTTCATCCTCTTCATTCTTTGTCTCTACCTCATCATTTTCCTCTTTATCCTCTGCCTCTGTATCCTCTGTCTTATTGCTGATATTCCCTCCACCAATGCTCATTTCATTTCCACTTTCAACCTCCTCATCCTCTTGAACATCCTCTTTCACTTGGTCACTGTTTTCACGTTTATCACTGTCATTCTCATTTTCTTTCTCTTCACTCTCTATTTCTAGCCCTTCTTCACTTTCATCATTTCCTTCTTCTTCTTCCTCATAAATTTATGTCTCTGCCTCATTGTCAGCATTCTATTCATCTTCTTGATTTAGCCCATCATCATCCTCCTCCTCATTGGGTTCTCATCATTACCCTCACTTCCATTACTTTTTTCATTATTTCCACTGTCATCCTCTTCATTTGATGCATCAAGAGAAGGGGAAGAAGGAAGGTTTCCTTGAGGTGAGGGCACTTGTGTAGATGAGGAGGGCAATTTTGGTTGATGAGGAGGTTGTGGGCTTGTGAAGACTTCATGTGCTATGAATAACTCCCAAGGTATACCCTGATGTTCCAATTGATGTAATACCACCATATTGATCAAAGAATGGTGAAATACACTTTGCATTTTTTGGGAAGGACTCCTTCTCCGGACAACAGAAGACATTTTGTCCAGACTTCTATAGAGGTAGTAGGGCAAGTTGAGCATCTTAACCCTTGTGAAATTTATGAGGAGTCTAAAATGGTAGGAATAAAGCCTAGAGTACCTCCCCTCACAGGTGAATTACTTCATGATAACCTTCATCAAGGGTGAAAATCTCTGTTTGAGGTGTGAGAAGGGAAAAAAAGACTTGCATCCTTGTCTGTACCTAGTCTTGATAAATGGCTCATCATAATCCTTGTCTAAATTTGGCCTTCTTAAACCATTTTTCACCAACATCAGGAATACCTATAGCATTAGAGATGGTATATTTTGATAGTTCAAAATCCACCCCTGCCAGATTCACCTGTTTGTTGTGGAGGTTGAGGACAAACAACCTTGTAAGCTCTGGGTGGTATTGTACTAGTTTGACCTTCTCACAAAATTGAAAACATCCCATATTTTGGAAACATGAGATGATCATGGGAGATAAGGTGATAGCTACTGTGCTATGGGTTTCAACTCGATTCACATTTCCTCCCTTGTGGTTTGGTCTCATAGGCCCTTGACCCCTGTCGCTGCTACTACTGTCTTCTGCCCCTGACATGGTGATAGGAGATATTTGTGGACAAACTAGGGTTTGGAGGAGCAAAATGAGAATGGTGGTGAGGGAAACTTTTACAAATGAGTGATATGAAGGCTATTTTAAAGACTGAGTTGCTTTGGAGCTTAAGGGGGCTTCTCTTGAAAATGAATTGTAACCACACTAGCTTACTTTCCCTCAAATGACACTTAACTTGTTCAAGGGGGCCAAAAACAAAGGTGTAATATGCATTTGAGACCTAGGGTTTGCACACCTAGGGTTTAAATACTCCATAGTTATCAAGATGAAAACATATTTAAGAGGAGGAGGAAAAGGGCACCTACCAGGTTTTAGCTTCTTCGCAGGACTTTGGGGGCAAATTGGAGGAGTCTTTAAGCCTTAGGGAAAAATTTTCCTTTGTTTGAGGGGCTTTCTGCATTAGCGCAACACCCTGCCCGAACTGTCAGGTTGGCCTGTGAGCACAACACCGACAGTCATGCCCTTGGATTAGTGCAGCGCCATGCGCATGCAGGCCTGCCAGTTGGGTCCTGGGCATGTCGGTCGGGTCTTAGTGCAGCGCCACGGATTAGCGTAGCGCCACCCTGGATTAGCGCAGCGAAAAGTTACCTTGAACGGGGAAAAGGTCAATTAGCGCAATGCCAGGCCTTGTAAGCGCAGTGCCACTTATTCGTGTAGCACCAGTAACCTTGGAGGTCACCTCATGATGTCATTCTTCAAACTTCTGCTTGCTATCATCATGGAGACCCATAGTATTCATTTCACATTCTTGCCTACCTTTCCAAATTTTAGGTTTTAGGGTTGTTAGAGACAAATAATTAGTGTTTTCCTCTAAGTTCTCTATAGCCCTTTCAAGTTCATTCATTTCTATTTAGTTCACCTCACCTTTTTCCCTTTTTCATTTAAAATTTCTAAAAATCTTCAATGTGTGCTTGGTTGTGTTGTTGTGCCTTCCCTCCTTGTGTCTTTTGCATTAGTTTCTTGCTTGGCAGCAATGTTTAGCCAAACAGTCCTCAAAACCCTGATTTTCTTTGAAGATAGGCCTGCTGCCTCTCCTTTGTTGTGGCCATCCTTAGTGATGATTTATCCTCTCACCTCACCTCAATTTCTGCTGATGGCCATCTCAATCATTCTTGCAGAAATGTTTTAATATGGGCAGCTGTCTTTTGCAAAAGTTGTGCTTTGACCAAGGAGGCCTTCCTTGAAATATTTTTTGATCCATTTAGACAATCATATGATGTCCTTCTTCCTCTTTGATTTCAGCCTCTTGGCACAGGAAAAACAAAGATTTAGAACACCAAAATAATCCTATGACCTATGAAACCCTAGGTGACCTAGTGGGGGGCCTTTTGGACTTGGCCTTTGGTTGAAAACTTGACTTAGGGTTTTTAGGTGTAAAATATAGTTCTTGACAGACTTTATGCATTAGAGACCCAAAAATACTAATTTTGATTTATCTAAAGAGCCTAGAAAGGTAGCTTGAAAACACCAATGCTTGAGGCACTTGCTAAATAGGGGAGAAGGTTAGGCTACTTGACAATCCAAGGTGGAAGTGGAAGGGTTAGGCAAGTCAAAACAGAGTGGTAAGGTCAGGGGTGGAAAAACATAGTGAAAATGAGTGGCATGAGCCCATGATGGGTCTTTTTGGAGTGATAGGCTGACCATGACTTGCTAGAATAGTGAAATAGTGAAAAATTTATCTTAAGGATAATGAAGGCAGTGAGATTTCTAGAACTCACAATATTCATGAATTTTGTTTCTAGAAATCTAGGATAAGCATTTAGTCATCTATAAAAGGAAAAAATTACTGATGACTAACACCAGCCAATGATGTGAGCTGTTAACAAACACAAGAGAACCACCATTGATGTTAATAGACCTCAAGGTACTGCAGTACATTTTGTAAGGCATGAATAGATTATTTGATGCCGAACGCCAAAAAAAATCTCTCGGTCAAAAGTCCAGAAGCGAGGATCTTGTCGATGTTGTAACAGGCCTCATGGTACTAGAAGATGATGTTTCTAAGTGAACTTCCTGGATGATGATTTGACGTCGACAAGAAGCCACTTTATTTCAAAATGGGAGTTAATGATTTCAGAGAGAAAATGTGACTTGATATAGCAATGTTCAGGGATGACTCTCATGAGAATGAAGGTTTATGAGTATTGTAGAAGGATGAGTATTCATTGGATGACTTCTCTTGAACATATCGACGAAACTGAGATGAGTTGGCAGCATTGACCCAAAACAAAAGTGAAGGTAAGATGAACCATAGGTATGAATGAATTGTCAAGAAGATTACCCAACCCAAATAGTCACGATGATGGAGTGAGTTCTCATGTTCAAGAGCGACTTGCTACCGTAAAATTTTTGTTCACTTTCCCAAATTTTCCTCGGTCATTTGTTGACTAGTACCTCTTTATTTTTTAACAAGCTTGAGGAGGGTAACATATGCTTGATCTATAATTAAACCCTTCGGGCGAATAATGTATCTCTATTTAATAATTTGACGAGTCTAGCGATGAATGAAACTTGATTCTTGCCATGATTGACAAGTCCATCGTTATTTTATGTTTTAACGAGCCTAACGACAGTGACAACCCAGTCCTTTTTCATATTTATAGAGTTTGAAAAAGAGGACAAAAGAGAACTCCATAAGTAATTTTTCGTAAATTTGTCGCTCAGATCTAAAAAAGTGTAAAATAATGTCTGAGAGAACCTCCTAGCCATGTTCGACTAAGGCATTCCTTTTTCGTAAATAATCTATCTTAGTATGGAAAAGGGTTAAAATTATACTGAGTAGATATCAATTCATTTACTTTTACAAGTTCGAAAAGACAAGTGCTCGGAAATATTTTCACATTATCGGAGTTTGAAAAAAGCTAAAAGAAGACTCCAGGGGTTCCTTTTTTGCTGTTATTAAAGCTCGAAAAAGAGATAAAAGTGCACTTCAAGTCCTTTTTCGTTTTTATCAAAGCTCGAAAAATAAGGATAAAATTATGCTTTGTGGTCAAATCATTCTTGAAATAAATTTGCATGACTAATATGCTCATCAGTAGCAAAACTTGTTCAGAACAACATCAAATGGATTAAAAATACTTGTTTCATGATAAAAATAGAATAAAACCATAGTCACGGCAATAAATATGATTTGAAAATAATCAAATGACTAATTAAAAGAGTTTTACTATTCATTTTAACCATTTGAAAGTTACCCTTTGCTTTTTGGAGATCTGAACTTGTTTTTGCCCCCAAACTTCAGCTGTCGATTTTGTGCAGCTGGTAAGAATTTTTTGAATGCCCCATGCAAGAGCACATGTCGAATTCCCCCTGCAAGAGAAGATGCCCCCCAAGCTTCATTTCATTCACCTAAGTAGATTGCTGGTTACTAATAGCTGGATGGAATGAAGGTTCATTATAGGGGAGGATTTGTTTCATTTTTTAACGAGCTTGACACAAGAAAAGAACTATGCTCATGACCTGTTTCATTTTTTTTAATGAGGTTGACACAGTAAAAGAACTATCCTCATAGCCTATTTCATTTTTTTAACGAGGTTGACACAGTAAAAGAACTATCCTCATAACCTGTTTCATTTTTTAACGAGGTTGACACAGGAAAAGAACCATTCTCATGAAGGACTGATTCTTTTTTTAAAAAGGTTGACACAGTAAAAGAATTATCCTCATCATCGGTTTCATTTTTTAACGAGGTTGACACACTAAAAGAACCATCCTCATTGTGCAGTTGGACTAGTGAGTGTGCGTTGGAAAAGACGTAGTCTAACGGGGTCATCATTTAAGGAGTTTGATGAGCACCACAAATGATAAGTTATAACATTCATTGACGGGTATTCTCTAGGGTTTTCATTGAATTTTTGAATTTCAGAGGGTAATTTCTGTGAAATCACCAGCCAAAAACCATCATGCCCCAAAACCATGTGCAAACCCATTCACAAAACCATAGGCAAGCGCGCCCACCTAAAATTGGGTCCAAAAAAATTTCCCGGGGTGCTACCCCGTGTTGAAAATGCGGCAAGATGATGGAGCTTAGTGAAATGAAGTCGCCTTCACTAAGTGGGCCCGCAGGCTATTTTTGGCGCAAAGTCTATTTTTAGACTATGTCTATTTTTAGACATATGGAGCATGGTCCAGGGGTTGCAGTATGTTATTCTTGGAGTATTGGTCATGTTGGTAAAAATATATGGACCTCTATTTTTATACATTTAGGTCGAAGTCTATTTTTAGACTGCCTATCCTAAAATTAGAAAAGTCAAATATTATTTACCCTTAATAATATTTGGACTCTAAACTTCAATTTACTCTCTTGGAGCACTTCAGTTCGAGCTATGGAAGTGGCTCATGCATCTGATAGAGGAATTACGCTATTCCTAGGGGTTTGGTGAGCTCATGCATGGTTGACTTCAGTTAGGACTTCAGTGGAAGAAGTTTGGTGGAGTTGATGGGACAGTTGGTGGAGTTGTGTTCGGTTTAACTTAGTTGAACTAGTTGAGATTAGTTTAACTAGCTAATCAACTAGTAATGAGTGGAGTGAATTAAATATTAATTAATTAATTAATTAGTAACTCATTATTCAACTCAAGAACACATCAGTTCACTACAGTGCATGGACAGTTCAGTGGAGACCAGTGAAAGAGGTAGATGAAAGGGTTGAGATAGCTATCAGTTGTGACATTAGTTGTGCATGAGATTTGCACCACACTTGGAGGAATTGCCAATGATGATTGCACTGTCAAGCCAAGGAGATTCGAACCTTGGATCTCTCATTAGACCAGCCTTGATTGCGCAATAGAGGCAGGCAATTAGTGGATGTGTTTTGAACCTGTGACTTGTTCAAAACCAAGCTAGTTTGTGTGTAACTTCATGAGACAGTACTGAGTACTTGTGAGGAGTATTGTACTGAGATTGTTACATGTTTCTCTTCCATTTATAATATACTATAGCTGGGGGTTTTCAGCTATAAGCTTTCCCCATACATATTGTGTAATGTGTGTGATGTTTTGATGATCTTTTGATCGCATACCGCTTGTTTATTTCCGCATGTGTGATGATCTGAGTAGAAGAGATTATGTGTTGCATATGAATTCGAATTGATATGTGATCAGGATAATCTCGGTGGATAAATCTTCATTATTTAGCAAATTTCTACATGGTATCGGAGCTAGATTAATCGTCGGAGCAAGATTGATCATCACAGTGATTACAAACTTATTTCGGTAGATAGAGTCTGCATGCGGGCCAGGTAGCCTCTGGATCCATCCTTTCCTTTGAAAGGTGATACATCCAGTAAATTCCCCTGCATTCGATCTCTGTGCTAGAAATAATTTGTTCTCACAGATCAAGAGCGGTTGAGCTTTGAGTTGGAATTTGAATTTTTGCAGCAGTTTGTTTTCTTGGTGCCAGAGTTGAAAATGTCTTTCAACGGTTTGCGACTCGAATATGCTCTTGAAGGCAGTTCAAATTATGTTGCATGGAAGGATTGCATGGAGGCAGTATTAGAAGATAATGGTCTGAAGGAGTTCGTAGATACGGATGTCCAAAAGCCCAC
>JAXQQM020090549.1:0-36793 GCA_034641835.2 Pinus albicaulis
CCAGTTAATTGGGTTGCTTTTAGTTTATTTTACTGTGCTGGACCTTTAAGTAATATTTTTGAATTCTGTAAATTAAACGTTCAAGACTGGTTTCCCCGTATGAGGGCAGTCTTCTTAATTTTTTGATTTTTTGATGACAAATTTGCCATGAGTATGGCCAGGTAATGTTTTTGACTTCGGTGTAATTTTATTCGCAATGTTAATAGATTAACTTTACTTTGAATTCTCACATGATTAGCGTTTTTCTTGATCTGTTCAAGGATTTTGGGTGCTTTAATTTGTATTTGGAACAATGGACGTCGGTACTCTATCTGTTGCTTTACTGTTCTACATACTACTATTTCACTTTCTTATAGATGCCTCGGGCATATTTGAAAGCTATCTCAGATTGTCGATAATCTCCATGTGGACAATTCTTTTAAGTTTTTATATCCTTCCTTTGTGTAGAGGGTATTTTTCTATCTCATGGGAGGGGGGTGGTACTTCCCACTTTTCTGGATGGATATTTGGGTTCCAATCTTAAGATGTGAAAATGTAATGACTTCATGGATTGTTTTACTTCATATAATATATTCAAAATAGCATTTTTTCTCTTTTGAAAAAAAAAATGATTAATGTTTATCATTTTGCCTTCAAAACTAGCGATGCTGGTCTATGTTGCTGGTTTATTGATATGGTCTGATGGTCTTTTTATATTTTGGACATATCACACTCCTCACATGATTAGCGTTTTTCTCTGTTCAAGGATTTTGGGTACTTTAATTTGTATTTGGAGCAATGGACGTCGGTACTCTATCTGTTGCTTTACTATTCTACATACTGCTATTTCACTTTCTTATAGATGCCTCGGGCATATTTGGATGCTTTCTCAGTTTGTCGATAATCTCCATGTGGACCGTTACTGGGTTTTATATCAAGTCCCTGTATGTGACATGGGGTATTTTTCTATCATTGTCTGGGGTGGGACTTCACTTTTCTGGATGGATATTTGGGTTCCAATCTTCAGATGTGAAAATGTAATGACTTCATGGACTGTTTTACTTCATATAATATATTCAAAACAGCGTTTTTTCTCTTGTGAAAAAAAAATGATTAATGTTTATCACTCTTCCTTCAAAACTAGCGATGCTGGTCTATGTTGCTGGTTTATTGATATGGTCTGATGGTCTTTTTATATTTTGGACATATCACACTCCTCACATGATTAGCTTTTTTCTCTGTTGCAGGATTTTGGGTACTTTAATTTGTATTTGGAACAATGGACGTCGGTACTCTATCTGTTGCTTTACTATTCTACATACTGCTATTTCACTTTCTTATAGATGCCTCGGGCATATTTGGATGCTTTCTCAGATTGTCGATAATCTCCATGTGGGCCGTTACTGGATTTTATATCATGTCCCTGTATGTGACATGGGGTATTTTTCTATCATTGTCTGGGGTGGGACTTCCACTTTTCTGGATGGATATTTGGGTTCCAATCTTAAGATGTGAAAATGTAATGACTTCATGGATTGTTTTACTTCATACAATATATTCAAAACATCATTTTTTCTCTTGTGAAAAAAAAAATGATTAATGTTTATCACTCTGCCTTCAAAACTAGTGATGCTGGTCTATGTTGCTGGTTTATTGATATGGTCTGATGGTCTTTTTATATTTTGGACATATCACACTCCTCACATGATTATGATTAGCGTTTTTCTCTGTTGCAGGGTTTTGGGTACTTTAATTTGTATTTGGAACAATGGACGTCGGTACTCTATCTGTTGCTTTACTATTCTACATACTGCTATTTCACTTTCATGGACTGTTTTACTTCATATAATATCTTCACTTTCATGGACTGTTTTACTTCACTGTTGTAGGGTTTTGGGCACTTTAATTTGTATTTGGAACAATGGACGTCGGTACTCTATCTGTTGCTTTACTATTCTACATACTGCTATTTCACTTTCATGGACTGTTTTACTTCACTGTTGTAGGGTTTTGGGTACTTTAATTTGTATTTGGAACAATGGACGTCGGTACTCTATCTGTTGCTTTACTATTCTACATACTGTTATTTCACTTTCATGGACTGTTTTACTTCATATAATATCTTCACTTTCATGGACGGTTTTACTTCATATAATATCTTCACTTTCATGGACTGTTTTACTTCATATAATATCTTCACTTTCATGGACTGTTTTACTTCATTGTTGTAGGGTTTTGGGTACTTTAATTTGTATTTGGAACAATGGACGTCGGTACTCTATCTGTTGCTTTACTATTCTACATACTGCTATTTCACTTTCATGGACTGTTTTACTTCACTGTTGTAGGGTTTTGGGTACTTTAATTTGTATTTGGAACAATGGACGTCGGTACTCTATCTGTTGCTTTACTATTCTACATATTGCTATTTCACTTTCATGGACTGTTTTACTTCATATAATATCTTCACTTTCATGGACTGTTTTACTTCACTGTTGTAGGGTTTTGGGTACTTTAATTTGTATTTGGAACAATGGACGTCGGTACTCTATCTGTTGCATTACTATTCTACATACTGCTATTTCACTTTCATGGACTGTTTTACTTCATATAATATCTTCAAAACGGCGTTTCTCGACTTTTAAAATTTTAATTTTTTTTTTTAAAATTGAACCCTCCGTCGGTCTACCGATGCCTTGTAGACGTCGGAACTGCGACAACCGAGAAACGTCGGAGGAGAGACAGCATAAAAACGTCGGAAGAGCGACATTCCAAACGTCGGACCACATATCGTCGGAATTACGACATCTTCCAGACGTCGGAAGAGTGACGTCCGAAACGTCGGACCACGTTTAGTCGGAATTGCGACAGTTTACGAGCGTCGGAAGAGCGACGCCAAAACGTCGGACCACGTTTAGTCGGAACTGTGACAGTTTATGAGCGTCGGAAGAACGACGTCAAAAACGTCGAACCACATTTCACTGGAAGTGCGACAGTTTTCAAACGTCGGAGGCGCGACGGTTTGTGAGACGTCGGAAGAGTGACGCCGGTTCGGAACGTCGGAAGAAGTGTCGATAGTGCGACACTTTTTTCTTGCGTCGGAACGGCGACGTCAGGACAAACCACGGTTTGTCCGCCCCCTAACTGTCGCTCTTGCGACGGATATGTGTCGGAATAGCGACGAATTGGCCGTTGGAATTTCCGCCAAATTCTCTAGTGAAATATTGTTTCTGTTGTTATTGCTCGCCCTTCCCCTTCTTTTGAGGACACTAATAAGCATAGTTGTCAAACTCTTGACACATTAAACACTTGATATGGCCCAAGCATTTCTTACCATTGATTCGAGGAATCTGAATTCTCTTTCTCTCCTGCTGACCTATACTAGGTCCCCTATTTTTTCTGGCATTCAATATATTTATAGTGAGGGTTAGAATTTTTATCTTTCATCTCTATACCTTCAACTCACTCTAGTTTGTATCTTCTTGGATAAAATCATCCCATAACTTCTCAAGAGTCAAAAGTGGAAAGCTTTCTCGGGCATAGGAACCTTAGACAAAAGGTTTCCATGAAGATGAAAGCCCATTCAAGGTTGTGTACCGAATCTTCATGCTTAGCTCTTTTCAAGTTGTTGCACATTGATCACAGAGTTTATTAATTTTTATCAAAGAAGTGGCTGCAATATCTATTTTGTTCATTTGCTTGGCTATAAGCTTGATCCTTAGAAGCATATTTCAATTGATGTTCTCACCCTGATATATAGTGAAGATAGCTTCAAACATCCCGTTACTGATGGTTTTACTGATAATGTGTGGGATCATTCATGGAGTCCACGATGACTTGCTTTGTTTTTGCTATCTTATTTTTATTTTTTTGTCAACTTTATAGATTGGTAGGTCATTCAACTTTGGTATTTACAAATGCCAAAGATCATTCTCCTCCAACAACATCTATATTTTCACTTTCATGGTATGAAATTGGAGGGACCTTATAATCTATCTTTGTATCTGAGATTGAATGTAGTCAAAATATTACTCTTGGATTACACCATTAGAAAAAAATAGATCAAGTACCTAAAGAAAAACTATCATAGGTCCATAGTGCTTTTCTCAAGCAAGAATCCAGGGCATCTGTTGATTTCTGAACATGTTCTATGCCATTTCAGATTAGAGCACACAATAATGAAGGAGATAGAACATACCGATAGATCGATGGAAGACAAGCCAAAACAAAGATGATGAATGGTGGAGTTACGGCGATCAACAGGATGCTTCTACCAGAAAAGTCTCCAATAGGTAATTCATCCAAGCATGTCACACATAACCCTAGAACAACCCAAACAAAGAACAGTCCATAGATATGCCACTCCAACGCCATCCAGAGAGAGAGAATTCCTCCACACAATGTGTGTTAAATGAACTCTAAGTCTCTCCAATATATAGGAATCTTTGGGGGTGTGTGACATGTCCTTTAAGGCATTTAAGTCTATATTTCATTCCAGGTTGACCTAGCACATAAGTGGAATAAATTCAAAGTACATGTTTTTCTCATCCGATCGAGATGATCTTTAGATCAATCTTACACCTCTCCGAAAGATGAATCCAATAAAAATATTGGGATCATCATCTGAGCAACACAACCTGGAGTTTGAACCTAGTTGTCCAATTTTAACACTCCCTCTCAACTAGGGAGAACTCCATCCATAAGTGCAATCCATACGTCGTGCATCATCCTGCTGTAACTTGCTTTGCTAGCCTCTTTATTTCAGAACATAAGTGGGTCATTCACAAAGACATCATACCCGGCTGACAGATTCAGCCCAGAGGTCCGAAACCTCACTAGGACTCAAGAGAGTCATATACTAACCCGAAGTTAGTTTCACTGACCCGAAGTCAGTTGGAGGTCCAAAACCTCACTAGGACTCAAGAGAGTCATATACTAACCCGAAGTTAGTTTCACTAACTCGAAGTCAGTTGGAGGTTCGAAACCTCACTAGACTTGATCCCAAATCAAGTGGTTGGACACATGCCATCCTAGATAGAGAGTACGACAATCTCTGATGCGTCCATTAGTCTTTGCTACTAGTCTCTAGCTTTTCTCACCTCATTGGCCAAATGAGAAGTACTTCCCATGAGTCTGAAACTCCATGGGTAGGATGCATACGGGGCACAAATTAGAGAGAGGTAAACCATCTCAATATCATCACGATGGGGTAGAATCACACCAACTAGGTTCAGCAAGACTAGCCCTATGGTTACTTATAGCACCAAAGCTATCCCAAAAAAACCCCTTGGAGCTCCCAGAGCTCATCGTCCAACAGGACCCTTATAATAGGGTCATTCCATGATTCCAAGATTCTCATGGAAGGTTAGGAACATGACCTTCCCCAAGGGAATTGTGAGAATATCCTTGACCTGCTCATCAGTTCCTATATGATCGAGCCCTATGGCACCTCGCTGTACCATATCCCAGATAAAGTGGTACCAGGCATCAACATGCTTGGATCAATTGTGGAACCTAGGATTCTATGACAAATGAATCCCCCTCTGGTTATCACAAAGGATAAAAGTGGCATCTAGCACATGCTCGAACAGCTCATTGAAGAGCTTTTGCAACCAAGTGACTTCACAATGGGTCATACATGCTGCAATGTATTCGACCTCAGCGGTGCTCAAGGCTACCAACTTTCGTTTCCTGCCCGAAGCAGATCTACTTGTAAAGTAGCATCTAGATGTGCTTTTACGATCCACCACACTGCCAACCCAATCGACATCAGTATATCCATGGAGTATCATACTCTCGGCAGTGTATCTCAGCCCATGGTCTATCGTGCCTTAGAGATATCTCAATAGTTTCTTAACACCAACCCAGTGAATGTTATGATCAACCATGTGTTGACTCAAAGTGTTCACTGCACAACATACGTTCGGACAAGTGTTTACTAAGAACACCAGAGCCCCCACGAGTTGACGATACTCAGTAGGATTTTCTAACACGGGCCAACAGCGCTGCCGCTCATCTTCTTAGAAGTTGAGCTCCATTAGTGTCGACACGGAATTGCAGTCCATCATACTAAATCATTCCAGAAGCTTCACAATATATTTTCCTTGATAAAGGAAAATCTCGCCAGGTCTCTGCCAGATCTCCAGGCCTAGCAAGTAGTGCATCAGTCCTAGGTCCTTCATCTCGAATCTTGGTTTTCCTCTGTAATTTCCCCCTCTGAAGCCATATGTCTCTGAGCCATAAGGGTCTTCTTTCGTTCAGCAATGGTATCCGCTCAAGAGCATATACAATTGTATTCTCCCTCTTAATGCCAGCTTCTCTCTCGACAGAAGACATTTATTTTAAATGAGGGCATCCCAAACACCAGCTTGGAAAGGATTTTTATTCTCCCATGGTCAAAACCATCCAAGACCACAATATTTTGCTAAAGACTCCAACAACATGTCTGAAAGCTGCAAAAACACATTTTACCATTACGCTCCAATGTGAGACTACTACTGTCACATGCTCACTGCTACATAGGTGTCTAACTATGTCAATGTCCAATAGGGAGAATATATCAACAAGCCTCAGCTTGTGTTAGAAGTCCTGTTATTCTGAGGAGGTTTGTTGTAGCTTCCTCAACCAGCCCTCTTTACTGTGACCCACAGAACTAGGAATCCAAACATGATTCCTTCTTTCATAATTCTTCACTTGACAGCTTCATCCACTACATCTGGCATCTCATCCAGTGCTGCTTCTTAATTTCAAATCTGCCCAACTACAGTTAATAGTTGACAGATCTAGGGCTACAAGACTTCAGGTCCCAGTTCTGCGATTTGTCTCCTAAACTACATAGATCTAGGAACCAATCATACAGATGTTCAAAACACAGAATTTACTCTTCTACATGTTAGTACATACCTTATGTGATACCTTTTTGTTAGGTAGATCTAGCTCAGTCATAAGTGCCCAACTCCTGAACATGTGGTAAATGACACAATATGTCATCTTCTAAATATCACTATGGTCTGGCTTATGCACAGATCTGGGAATTGGATCTGCGGCTGCAATCTACAGTGTTGTTCCTACTCACCACCAGTAGGATCCTTGATCATCCTTACTTATACAGAAATTCAATCTGCAACTGCAGAGATTACAAAAAAAACTTTTCCTAGAACTTCCACCTACAAACCTAGCCATTCAGAATCTGGATATAACTATTATGATGTGAAAATTAAGGACTACTCTCATAGCCACGGGAGACATCCGATCTCCTTTCTGTATTTTGGTGCAACACGGGTTGTAGATGCTCTGAAATAATGAGTACTAGTTAGGAACATAGTCAGCTCATGGCATCTTGTTTACGCAAAACAGATCTGAGATTTCACTGCGGCTTCCCCTTATATACTCTCTCTACCACTATGCATGCCCTTAATCATCTTCAAGTATTTAAGAACCGAGTGTTCTACTCACTGTTCAAATGTGACAGGCATCAACCTTCTTACACAGCCTCCATGTGACATGACTTAAATCAACCTTTAAATTTGGTGAGATTCTTTGCCTAAATTTGAATCTAAAAATAGTCCAAACAGCCTTGGATACTAGCTGGCGGAATACACCTCTTCAAAGCATCTCTTAAACAGAGCTTTTCTAGCTATCCCTTCGTCCAATTAGAATACAAAATATATACACAAATAACACCACAAACTTACCTTGGAGACAGCGGCTCAAAGAAGGGCTGCGACATCCTCCAAAGGAAGTAGGGATTGTGGCCCATCTGTTGTCATTCCTCCAAGATATCAGCATGCACTATATATCAGTTTATGTGTAACTTCAAACCTGTTGCCCTTATCAAAACTTTAATTAGAGCCTGTGGCATTCTCCATAAGGGAAAGACCACCCATAAAAACAACCCTTACTATTGTTGTCTCCTTATTTCAGTGGGGTGATAGCTTGGATGGCTGTCATATGATGCCCCACACACACAGAAAGCAGACCTTCAAAATTTGGCTTCCACACAAGAAGTAACTCCAGCAGGCAGTGGCTTTGGTCAACAGTCCAACTTTCTCAGGTTATTTAGGGCCAATCTCCAATTCAGAATTTTACCTCAACAATAACCATAGATCCTAGATTATCTCTGCAATCCGAGTATACAGATCTGAGCCTTTAAGGTATCACTGTATAGCGGCAACAACTTTTGCAATGATGACTGAGTTTAAGACTGAGGTAGGGATTCAATGCTTCAGATCTGTCTTTACGTTCAAGCTCTTCAAACTGGTCACGGGAATGAAGGTAAACACGAAACTGATCTCTTTCCTAACCGAGACCTCCAATACTGCCCAAATTTCTTCCTAAGGGGCTGCAGCTTTCCTTCAACAGAAGGCTGCCACTTTACGCTGCAAATTTAGGGCAGATTCCCCCCTTAGATGCAGCGGAATCCTACAGTTGCAGCAGCATCCTATAATTGCAGTGGCAACCTCTTTAGAGGATTGTCCACCCTTAAACAGACCCTCAAACAATTCCTACTTGACTCGGCCTTCTAGTTGCATCTTTGGCTTCCTGAAATTGGCTTCAAACAACCCTATTTCTCCATGTTGGTCGTCCTCTTTTGCTGCGGTAAGATTTAGTGAAGCCTCAAGGCTTGCGGCATTTATAGAGGCTTCTGTTTTTTCTCTCATGCAAGCCTTGCTATGGTGCTATGGCCTGCTGTCTAGCACATAGTAGCCTAGAGCCTTCGGTGCCCCAAAAATAGTGCCCAAACAGTGCAACGTTTAGCCCTTAAGGGCTCAGCCTAACAGTTAGCAAGCTCGGCCTTCATTACAACAGTTAATAAACCCAAAAAGAGCTCCTTCTTCTTGTTGTGGTAGTTGCGTCTAGGGCACAGGAGAAATTCTACTTCACCAAGTCCTTTTCTAGAGCTAGCGTTGCACAAAATGGATCAATAGATCGGGGATCAACACAAATTGGGCATTGTCTTCCCCTTAAGCTCTGATACCATGTTAATCTATGAACATGTTCTATGCCATTTCAGATTAGGGCACACAATACTGAAGGAGATAGAACATACTAATAGATCGATGGAAGACAAGCCAAAACAGAGATGATGAATGGTGGAGTTCCGACGATCAGCAGGATGCTTCTACCAGCAAAGTCTCCAACAGGTCATTCAGCCAAGCATGTCACACATAACCCCAGAACAACCCAAAAAAATAACAGTCCATAGATATGCAGCTCCAACGCCATCTAGAGAGAGAGAATTCCTCCACACAATGTGTGTTAAAGGAACAAGTCTCTCCAATATATAGGAATCTTTGGGGGTGTGTGACACATCCTTTAAGACATTTAAGTCTATATTTTATTCCAGGCCGACCTAGCACATAAGTGGAATAAATTCAAAGTACATGTTCTACTCATCCGATTGAGATGATCTTTAGATCAATCTTACACCTCCCCGAAAGAGGAATCCAATAAAAATATTGGGATCATCATCTGAGCAGCACAACCCAGATTTTGAACCTAGTTGTCCAATTTTAACAGCATCCCACTGTTGAAACCTTCTGACAACTTCCTATCCCAAGTAGAAGTCTGGGGTTATTGGAAGGTTTCAACAAACATGCTCTTTAGCTATGAGAATTCCATTGGATTAGGACGTATCTCACAAAGTGTTGCCCTGAGACTATCAGTTACTTCTCTTGTATTTTTGTGGTCATTCACTTCTCTTTTCATTGTGTGGGTCACTCCTTTTAGCCCCAAGTACATCACAGTACTCTAGGTTCAAGGTGTAGGATAAAGAATGTAGACGAGTGGCATTTGTTCCATATTTTTATGATTACGTCCCTTAGGGTGCCAAACAAAAGAGGGCCCCACTCCTTAAGAAAATGTTGAATTATTTCCAACAAAATGTTGACACCCTCCAAAATGTCACATCAATATCCCAAAGTAATAAAAAATCAACAAGTGGCTCCATTATGAAGAGAAAATCTGGACTTGATCACATCAAGCCTCATGAAGAATGGTAATTCTAATCCAAATTGTCTTTTGAAGTTTTCCACTAAAGACTGAACCATGGAACATAATGTTGTCCTTGTTTCTACTAATTTTTTAAACATGATATAGTCAGATTCAAATCTGGTTTCTCCAACCTTTAGCGTTGAAGATCAGCAAAGTGTCGGTATACTGCTTCAGCATGTTGGTGGGTAGCAATAAAAATTTGAATTTTTATTCCATTTTCACATACAATTTTCATCCCTTGAACTTCAAAAACGATATATTTCATAGGAAAATCTAACCTATGAAGCAAACAAGGTCAAAAAAATATGGTCTGTTACTTTTCATGAGCATTTTCTTTGATCACCTGCATGACATTTTAAGGACCAATGATCTTAATTGCTTCTGATTTTTTTAGCACCCCAATCAATTGCCTTCTCCTCCCCCGAGGATGCTATAGCCCTCAAGAAGTATGGACCTGTAGGAGATAGAGTGTTTACCAAGGGCTTATTGGTCAGATTGGTCTAACCATCATAAATATAATGGACAAGCCATTACAACTCCAACAAGTACCAATTAGTTTTTGGACCTTTTACAACCATCCATTAAAGACTTATAATTAGCATCAGATATGCTTGGAAGGCGCCTCGGAAGCTCCACTACCATAGTGTCTCATTCTCCACTTCCTATAGTTCTCAGCTCTTAAATCTCCTTCTATCATATCGTCCTCTGTCGGAACACCAATACGCATAGCCTTACTTGTATCAGGTTCATCTTGGGATTATCTTGCTCCACTTCAGTCGATCTCTGCTCATTTGTAATAATAGATTCTGAATTGACAAAACATTCAGCCATTTCATTGTTTATATTGCTATTAGACATACTTTTCGTTGTTGACATAGTGTGGGGAAAAGACTTGTTTTCATATTTATGACATGGAACCACCAGCTTAATCATTTGAGAATCTTCACTTTCTCTATGTATATGCTCAATTGAATCTTTACTGAGGCTTACTATTTCATCATTTTTTTGTTGATTCAATGTTTTGCAATGCCATATATCTGAAACATAGGTCTAGTTCCATATTAGGCTGATTGGATGGGAGAGACATTGATGTTTTTGAAAAATCAAATATATTTTTCAATTTCATATCTACTCCCTCACTTATTGCTTGAACACTATCAACTGCAATTTCTTACATTGGCCTTGGAGCTTCTGTTATACCATTGAACATATTACCAATTGTATCTGAAAAAAGAGGCCGACCTGCACTGGAATATTTGGTCAAATGACTTTGTACACCTTCCCTTCTTGAAGTAAGAAACATTGTAGGGGGGTCAAGCCCCAGCTGACCAGCCATATAAATAATTTGTCTATGCAATGTTGCCTAACTATATGGACCTATGCAGCTAGGTTCCCAGCATGAGATACTCTGACAATGAAGCAGCTTTTTGGTCTTGTCTTTAGCAGTAAGAACTTCAACAAATGCATTCCCTAACCCTCCTTCATAAAGATAAATCTCTATTATAGATCATGATGGAACACCACAAGGGAAATTTTCTTCAATGATATATTGCACATACGTATCATTGGCCAATGCAAACTGATTCATGTCAGCAAGATAAAGGTGAGTATACAGAACATCCTCCCATCCAAGATGATCCTCTTTAAGACTTGCATAGGTTTGAAGCTACCTTGTAGCCAACAACCAATAGTAAATATGTCATTCTCTGTCTTTGAAATAACCAAACTCATTTTATTCTCAATATCGAGGTCCATTGGTGAGGTATCTAACTGATTATCATCTTTACAGTTGCCAATTGTAGCATTTCCTTCAACTTCAATGACCCAATCTGTGATAGAACTATTCATAAAGATCCCATCGTTCCCTACTCTAGAAGCCATGTTTTGTAATTTGGGCTCTAGATGGAATGATGAAGGATGCAGAATCCCAACAGGAGCAATAGAATCCAAATAATGAAGCATAATTTGAAACTTGTCAATGACAATTCTGGCTTTCTTTTTGGCAATGCATAGACAAGGGTATAAAGAACAAGAGGTTGAGGTTTTTCAGATTTCTTTCTGGTAATGTTGGAATCTCCACTTATTGTTGTTCTGTGCTGAATAAATTTATCTAAAGCATCATGTACTTCACTCCTCTCACACAAGTTCAGGGTCGTAGGGCAGTACACCGTAAGACTGATTAAAGATGACCTAAACTGCAGTGGAATACATTTGCCATTGCCTCACAATTTATCAGTGCTTGCTGCATTGAATCACCCTGAGATATTGGAGTCCCTGTGCATGTATCAACACTTGTGGCATCAGCCACAGGTTTTGTAGCTCCAATTGTCAGTAAAGATGGAGCAATTGCATTATTTGATCTTTCTCTTGCCATTTTCTTTTCTGGGGATATTTCATTATCCTTTATTAAACTAGATTAATACTCATCAAAATCTCGATCCCCATAAGACAATTGTGAAATCTTCCCTAAAGGATTTTTAGCCAACTCAGACATAACCGTTGAGTGAGAATGTGTATCTTTAACTTTAACTAATCTTACCAGCTGCTAAATTTCCTATTTTGAATTGTTTTAACAAATCCACAACACGGCATGCCAAAAACTTAAATGTTAGGAACCCAACAATCCCTTTTATCAATCTCCATAATCTGAAATGGATGTCCTTGCTACCTTTCATATTTAATTTCTTCTTGGATTAGATATTTCATATGAGCTTTCCTATCCCTAAAATCCTGGTTAAAGCACTCTCCCAAAATTGCAGTTTCAAAATCCACTTCATTAAGAAACTCTCTAATTTCAAAATAGAGCTCTTCGTCTATAGGATATGACAGGCTTGCTTTCCCCTTAGACCTCCAATTTCCTTCTGCCATTTCAGCTATCTGCTTCTTACGTTGCCTCTTTCCATGAACAACCTTAGATTCAATTGGTGCATTCAATTTTGTCCCGCTTGTTTTTATATCTACAGGAGTGTTGAGGCTAACTGCAACAACATTCTTTGTATCAATAAAATCACTACCTTGGTGCTTTGCAATACATTTATAAGGTTTTTTCAAATATTTCCTTTCATGGTTCCATTCATATGACATGCATGAGTCACCTTGCAAATATTTCCCCTCAATAAGATCAGCATGAATATTATTGTGATCTACATACTCCCATGTGACACCATCAGTATCTTCATCATGGCTTTCCACAAACTTCTTTTCTTGGTCACCAAAATCAATGTTGTGATTGCTTCTATAGGCTATATGTCCTTCTAAGATGGAAATTATTGCCATTTCATCGTCCTCTTCCGTTGTATCTGTCGTTTCATCATCTGATCCTGCACCCAATTCATCACCTTCAGACGCATCAAATGTAATTGTATGCTCTCCTTGGTTTGGTTTGGTTTTGTTATTAGGCAGTGTTCCTATCTCCTCTCTGCCTTTAACCAAACTTCCATGCTCTTCATTCTCCATTTAGCCTCTTCCCAAGATAGAAGATGACTCCTTCTAGCTTACATTTCTTTTAGATTCTCAATCTACTATGGAAGAACCATTTTTTGCCTCCACTTGTATACACTCTGTCTTTCCTTTCACTGTCCTCAGTCGATAATATATCTTTCAAAATGTACTGCATACTGGGTTGTCTTTCCTATGTATCGAAGGGGACACAAATTCTTCTGATGATATCTTTGTTCAAGGAATTTGAGCCAGATTGGGTTAAATTTGAGGTGTGATGGAGTCTTCCTATTCTTTTTTACCACCTCTAGAATAATTATGGACTAGTTTGAGGCCCCACAGTCATCGTGGAGGGACTCTCCCACCTAGTTGAGAAGAGCATTCTTCACCAGAAATCTGCCCATTCTTTCCCCTTTATAGTCTTTCCCAGATGTTCAGTGTGTCCATGTGGAGGGGAAGGCCAATGGATTCAACACATAAAACAAAATCTTCAAGCAGTGTTTGAAAATTTAGGCGAGATAATTTCATGCCTTTAAGCCTCATTTTTCTCTATTATTTAGAATCAGATTCAAATATCCACCAAATACCGTCTAACGAGATTCTATCTTTGATATCCTACCAAAATTGTCATCGTTTTCTCCAATAGTCCATATATATTTAGAGAATATAAATGTTTTTTGAATTCTTTTGAGAATGCTATAGCTAGCATGGTGTTATCTGATTTGAGGTTGCTTACCCTCTAAAAGTCTTGTCTCCAACTGATCATTGGTCCACCCAATTTTCCTTGGGTGCTAGTGCATTCAAACCTGACATTTTGAAAAATTATTCCTTAAGATAACTTTCTATATTTCTCCTGATCTTGCTTCTTCAATAAAAATTATTGATGGTTTATGTAACTATATTATCCTTCTCAAGGAATTTTCTTACAGGTAGTGCCCAATGGGTTCTTACAGGTAGTACCCATGCCCTTGTTATTGGTGGAGAATAATATCATTGGGGTGGAGCTTAGGGAGTTTCTCTTGCTGTAAATGCCCCCAAAATAGTAAGTTGTATGCTTTATTGTACCTCCTATTTTTCTTGTGCAGTGTTGGATTTCCTCCCTATAGTTTTCCTACCTCTGCCTTGTGGTAATTCCTCTCCTAGCATAGTTTCTTTAACCTGGGATGAACCCTTGCCACTTTTTACTTTTTGGATCTAGTGAGGCAGCTGTGGCTTGAATGGGTTTGCCATAAGGAGGGTTTAAATGACTCGGGAGGGGTCAGGTCCACCTAGCTCTACTTCCTTTTGGCCTCTATTACAAGGATCTCTCCTTCTATATGAACCTGAGCCTTTTTCATTGAAGTCTGGGGGAGATTTCCAGGGCCTTTATTTGCATTTGAAGTGTAGTGAGAGATTTCCTAGTTAGATTTTTGAGCTAAAGAGTTTTCTAGTCTTTCCCTTAGCTTCTTTGTACGCTCCAAATATTTTTATAGTCTCTCTAGTATCTACTATTTTTTCCAAAGCCTTTATTGGATCCTTTATACAACCAACGTTGTAGCTTGAGGCTTGCATTGAGCATTTTCTTTGTCCCTTTTAGCATCAAGATCTAGGACCATTTTACTAGGGCTAGGAGATATGAAGGGAGATTAAAAAAAGATAAAGGGGTTGTATCACTTACTTGGCTCTTTATTTTCCTTTCTAGCATATTCCTCCTCCCTTTTCCTTATGACCAGCATGTGGGGCCATGTATATGGGAGATGCCCATGTTCTCTGCACATGCAACCTTGGGAAGTTGATGTAGTCTAGCATCTATTAGTGGGAGCCCTTTTGGAGCCCGGCTTTAACAATGCCCTCTAGGAGCCTCTCATTTAAATTGACCTCTACGTAGATGTTGGCTACTGTGGTTTTTCCCATTACTAATGTCTTGTTGTCAATTTTGAGGAAGGCCTCTAACTTGTTTCCAATTCTCTTCAGTATCTCCAAACTCCAATATTCAAGAAGGTGTGGGAGTTTTATGATTTATCTATATTACCAGCTTGAAGATTTTTTCTTAGACAAGGTCAAAAATAAGCTTCCAATCTCTAATATACAAACAAGCAACATGATCAAAGGTCCTTCCTTGTGAATTATGTCTTTATCTTTCTTGATTTTAAAAGGGAATGTTGGAAAACCTCTTGATCTTAGATGGAGCTTGGGTGTGTATCCAAGGCGTTTTTCCCTTGGTGGTTGAGAGTTGAGACCCATCCTTGGAGTGCTTTCATTACCATTTGTCTGTTGTTGAACTTACCCATAAATTCTCTCTTTGAGTATTTCATCATTGTTTTCACCACCAATCTCTCCTCTAGCTCTAGTCGCATCTCTCTCTTTGTTTAATGCACTTAGGTTTTTTCTTCCCCTTTTGTTTTTCCTTGTTTTCGAACTCTTCAAGGGTCCATGATCCCTTTCTGTTGTCTCTTCTGTTGTGTGCATTACTTCCTCTATAAAGTGAACACCAAGTACCTTGTATTCTCTCCCGTAGTGAGGATGGTGAAAATATTAGTTGGCAGCAAATCTTGGAGTAGAGCCTCTTGATCCTTTTCTCCAAGTTCATCTCCCCATAGTGTGGCAACGTTTATTTGGCAAGTTGCAAATGCCATATCTTTGTCAATTTATTCACCTCCTTTGTGATGATTATTCTCTACATGGGGTTCGGTGTAGATTTTTTTGTCATCCCCCACCTTGGTTGTGGAATGTCTTACCCAACAGTAAATCTGTGTTATGGGTAAGAATCCATTCATAATGTAGCTTAATCAAATATCCTATCCAAAATGGCCCTAATAAGGATTTTTTCTATTCTAAAATTGCTTTGGTGTTATTTTCACTCACAAACAAGGAGCTTGCAGACCTTTTTACTATTAGTTATTATAGGCTTATTTTATGTCATTTTCAGTGATGCCACAGAATACACGATAGTTAGTTATTTATGGAAGATATAGGGCCAAGAATGTTATAAATATTCCACAACTTTGTCTAATAAAATGATTATAAATACTTCTAATGGAAATATGGGACCAAAAGTTTACTAAATAATTTTGATGCAACAACTTATGCAACTGCTTGAAGTTTGAGTTTTCATAAGAGATGTCAAACAATTTGTTTTGCTAATTCTTGCACATCAGTCTTTGCAAGCACACTAGAATATTTGTGGCCTTGTTTTGCTGGAAAAATTGGGGAAATTTTTTATGAAATTGATTTTCTTTCCTACTTGTTAAATTTGGTTGTGATTGTTCTCACAAGGTTGCATAACTTACATAATATCAAATTATTTTTTCATGTCCTCATTATGTAAAAATCTCACTTTGACATCATTGTTTGGCTTACGTATCCATAAACTTAATTTTGAATATTATTTGAAGTTGAACTGACCTTGTCCAACAACTGCAGTCATGGATCGACTCTTATTGTATATAGAGGTTGATAGTGTAGATTCAAACATTATAAAACTTATAATACAGATTTTTAGCAACGAAAGGCCAAACTAGATCACCCAGTTGAGTCTTTGGGAATATTTTTCATCGACACTGTTTTGAATTGTTTGATAGTATATTCAAAATCAGTTTACTCACTTACATGCTGGGACTTGGCATTGTAGAGCAAAAGAAACAGAAAATTACAGAGTTGAAATCTGAATCGGACAAAGCAGAAGCTTTAGTATGCCAATACTTTAATTATCTGCATTTTCTTGTTTATGATGGTTATTTTTGTTTAAAGGTTATGCTGTAAGAAAATATGTTTAATTTCTTATGCATGGATATCTGTAACATTTTCAGACTATTATTAAGTTTTGTGCAACCAGATCCGGACAATGGACCTTCAAGCAAGAAGCTCGCAGTCGAGTCTGAAGGCTACTTTGAAGCCCTATCTCTATATTGAGATATCAGGTGAATATTTGATTGATTGTAAACAGGATTGCCTGCCTTGGTTGACGCAAGTTTGTTTCGCTTCACTAAATGGATGAACCCGTAATGTGGGATTTGTTTAGGTGCACATTTTTTTTGTATAGCATCAGTATCCATATTCATATATTGTAGCCATGATTTGAAATCTCAATTACTTTTGTAAATCTCAGCCATGCATTCAATTCTCTTCTCCTCATTTGAAGCATTTATTGCTCTCAAGAAGTATGGGCCTGAAAGTGACATACTGTCAAATTTATTCATGACTGGTTTGTTGTATTAGTCCACAACAACTTCTCCTTTTGTAGAATGGTGGTGCTTACTTTTGAAATTTTGTCTATTGTAACCCGTGGGTGCTTATTCACCACTTTAAACATGACTTGCAAATATAGAGACATAATACTCTATAAGCGAATACCACATGCATGTATGGCAGGGGAAAATCCACTATCTGTTTCTTTCCTCCTGCCACAATCAAAAATTCTTTCCAAGAGTCTAGAGTTTAATCTCTTCCATGCTTCCTCAACTGTTGAGGGAACTTGTTGCCCCTTTCTTTAACCTATGAGAACATTCTTTTTGCCCCTCCTTTCTTCCCTGGCTAATGCGTTGTCATGCTTCTTTTGATATTGGGCCTCAATATTTGGGGTGATAGATTACAAAACTCAACCCCATTGTTAGGAATCCAAAGCAAAAGGGCTTTACCCCTTAGGTATGAATCCAAAATTTTCCTTGCACTTAATGCAATTCCATAAGTAGCTTCCACCTTATTTTTTTCCTTTTTCTCTATTTTTCTTTGACACACTTCCTCAGAGGGGAATCAATGGGAAATTTCTGTTATTTTTTTCACCATCTCCTCTCCCTTCACCACTTCTCCCACCATGATTTCTATGATCATACCTTCCCCAAGACGATGAACTAGATTCCATAATAAGAATATAGGAGATTAAAAAATAGAACAAATAAGAGTTTTGAGTGTTGTTGTGCTATCAAAAACTCTATTCTGAGTCCCTCCCTTCAAATCTTCTTGTCGAAGTTATTTTTCAGTGTTGTTCTACCAAACATGTCCACCCTAATTTGTTCTCATTTATGTTGTTCAAATATGCTTTTCAAAGTATGAAACTGAAAAATGAGATGATTTTGGGTTTCAAGTACTTTTGTAGAGAGACAGGGGGAGGGGGGGATTTGATAAATAGGGGCAGCAGGCCTCCTCAAATGTCAGTTGGCATGGGGATGCCATGTAGACACACTCTATCTATTCCCTCCAACATCAGCAAGGTATTTTACAACTTTATTTTTTATTTTATGCATAAAATTTTTCTCTTGCTGATCAGTGCTCTATCCTATAGATTCTGATGGGAATCAATAAATCTACATTTCTAATACAAACTGGAAACCTGTTTTCCATCCTAGGATGGTGATTCCAAAGGTGGTAAACCGTCTAGGATTCATTGTGTATTTTAAATATTTCATTTTCATTAAAATAATTATTATATTTATGCTTAATATGCTTTGAAAGTCTAAACTTTCTAGTAGAAATGAAACTTATATTATGTGTGCTATGATAATCTAAGTCACAAATGGAGGTTGGAACCTGAAAATCAATCTAATATTCTCTCTGCAATATTTCCAAGTAAATATGTTCTCAAAATTGCATTCTTGAAAGTCTCTCATGTGGTTGACTATCTCCAAACCAGGTGACATATTAATCTTATGTTATATGCGCTTTTCTTGAAGTCAAAATTTATGGTACTTGTTCTATTCATGTTCACAGCTTCTGCTTATGGGTGCAAGTCATGATCAGTTGAAAAAAGTTAAACATGTTGTTAAATATGCAGTGTTTGCAACTTACCATCTAGCCCTTGAGTCCTGTTTCCTTGTAGATGAAGGTGCCACCTTGCCTGAACTTCCCTTGAAATTACCACTATTTTTAGCATTTCCAAACAAACAATTAAGCTTAGATAGATCTATTTCTATGATACCCAACTCTGTTGTTCCTATTCTAGAACAAAACCAATCGGGAGAAATGAAAAACCTGAAAATGTATAAGACAATGTCAACTGTCTTTTCCTTAGTAGATGACCCTCTGATTGACAACAATAAATGAGAGTCTAAACCGCCTCTTACTAGTGGAGGGATGGGGCCACCTATGTCACACGTTACTAGTAAAACTAGCCCTGATGGAACTAGTATTGTTCAAACTTAAATTGTTTTTAAGAAATATGTAATAGGAGATACATGTGCTCAAGTTACAGGGGTACAATGGAATACATATCCATATAAGCATATACCTTCGTTGCCAACTACTCCTTCAGGTGATATATCTAGATTTTTAGCTTCAATAAAGGCATATTCAAATGACATTATATCTCATGTGGGTCCAGGTTCTTATGGGACAGTCACGTCATATTTGGAACTTCAAGATAATGAATCAAAATATTCAGATCTGAAAAATGGTTTCACTATTTCAGTTTCATCCAAGGTTAATCTTAATTATCAAATAAAAACAGAGGAGCTATCTGGGAAGGTGGCATGGGAGAATCAAGGAGTAGCAGAAAAGGAAATAAAGTCCAAGGTTTTTCTGGATAAGCAACTTTTAGGGTACAGAAACCAGCAACAGGTTTTCTCTAAAGAAGACTTTCCATATTTTCCTTCTGATCATCAAAGTATATTGGTTTTGTTATCGAGTCACTATGTGTTGAAGGGGACAGTCTGTGGGCGTTCACAACTCTTTCACATCAAGTACTATGGCAATTTTGGCAAGCCACTAGGAAGGTACCTCTGGGATGATTTGTTTGACCAGGTAGATTTTTTCTTCATGTTTTTTTCTTCTATAGTTTTCAAGTAGTTTTTTTCTTCATGTCTATTTCTTCTTATGTAGTTTTCTCTTGCTATCTTGTAGACTTTACATTTTCACAATAATAATTGGAAAATTTTGATGTAACAAAATACCAAAAACATGCAGAATTCTTGTTTTCGTTTCTGTAATGAACCCTCAGAAGCACATGTTCTTTACTACACACACTATTAGGGCAGCTTCATGATATTGGTAAGATAATTACCTTTATTATTGACATTACTTGGTGAACGTGAAGGAAAAATATGGATGTGGCATAGGTGCTTAAAATGTGCATGAAAATATGGAGTTCTAGAAGCAACCTGATAAACCCCACCTTTCCTGTCTGATGCTGCATGGGGTTTATCCTTTGGAAAATTCATAGAGCTTAGTTTTTCTAATGATGTTGTAGCAAGTAGTGTTTTCAGTTGTGGTCATTCATTACATTGAGGTTGTAGGCTACCATAACAACCAAGGTGCCAACCCAACAACTATGATTCTATATGGCTCTCGACACCCTCCAGGCCATAACCAATTCAGTTCGTTGTTTTGTCCAAAAACCAAGTGGCACACCCTTCTCCGAGATGGCCAATCCCTCTGCAATGCCCACCTTCCATGGTTCACCAACCGGTTGCTAGAATTGTTGTCGATTCCAGATTTCGAGCATGGGACTCACCAACAACAATCCCCAGTCAGTCTAGAACCCAAGTACATGGTTCACCGACTAGTTTCCATAACCATGAATCACTGAATAATCCACTTGCCTGCCTGACTAGGTTACCAACTCCCCCCTTTTATAAACATATCTCTCCTTTATTTAACATTATAATATAATATTATAACATTACTTTTTCATTAAGACACCTTTACTAGTCGTGGAGTCATCAACCCCACATACTCTTTTGTCTAGGTCCACTTATAGCCATTATATATTTATTAATATGCATAAAGTAAACTTATTTACCATATCAAGCTTTCTAGTCTCATAGCATAAAAATCACATACACACATCGGCCCCAACACTTAAATACACATACACATGGGCATATTTCCCTAGAAGCAACTCCCGACTCACCAGCCTAATTAATTATGTCCCGGCTCGCCAACCTTATAATCTCACATGTACATGATGAATGCAACATAGGGGTTGAATAGGGGATGTTACATCTTCCCCCCCTTATTTATGCACTGTCCTCAGTTCATTTATTATATACACAATCCAGAACTGCTACTGCATAGTGACATTCTCCTCCATGCCTTCATCCTAACAGTCGGTATGTTGTAGGTCCATTTTTCATATCCTAGAACGATGTCTTTATTCAAGGAAATCCTCAATTCCCTATGCAGGAACAGGGTTCGGAGACCTTTCTCACACCCTACATTGATGGGTGTGCAACCCAACACAAATTCCATCATACTTCAAAATTAAGATGACTTCTAAGTGCATGTTTTTGCAAATGGCCATCATAAAGACATCTGGCCCATGAATATCTCTGCAAAAACTGAAATGCTTCCCTTAAAACTATTTGGGAGCATATAGTACTGGTTTTGTTGCCTCAAATGTAAAGTGTTGTAGGATAAGGTCGAGTTTTTGTCATAGGAATAAACTCATCCTTATAACTTTTGTCTTTGCATGAAAACATAGTGATGGAATTCTCAATTCAAGGACATCCTCAATTCCCTGTGCACGAAAGGGGTCCAGAGATTTTTTCACGCCCCACATTTATGGGTGTGAAACCCAGCACAAATTCCATCATACTTCAAAATTGAGATAACTTCTAAGTGCACATTTTTGCAAATGGCCATCATGAAGACTTCTAGCACATGAATATCTCTCCAAAACTGAAATGCTTCCCTTGCAACTATCTGGGAGCATACAATACTCGTTCTGCTGCCTCAAATTTAATTCAAGTCTTGTAGGATAAGGTTGAGCTTTTGTCATAGGAAGAGACTCATCCTCATAACTTTTGTCTCTGCATTAAAACATAGTGTTGGAATCCTCAATTCAAGGACATCCTCAATTCCTTGTGCACGAACAAGGTCCAAAGTTATTTTTCACACTCCACATTGATGGTTGTGCAACCCAGCACAAATTCCATCATATTTCAAAACTAAGATAACTTATGAGTGCACATTTTTGTTGGAATCCTCAATTCAAGGACATCCTCAATTCCCTGTACACGAGCAAGGTCCAAAAATCTTTGTCACACCCCACATTGATGGTATTGACGAGTCTTCCTTGCTAATCAGCTCTAAATGTTAGACCATTGCCCAAATTTCAGTTATCTGCAATGGAAATAGTGACTAGCTTTTATGTTTTTATGAATAGCGAGTCTGGCCATTGTCCTATTCTTTTCCTATGAATGATATTAATTTTTCAAACTCCAACTAGTTTTTTGTTGAACTAATTAAAGCTTTGATGACAAACATATAGTTTTCAAAGCTCTTTTCTAAATCTATTTTCTTGAGCAAATTTGTCTTTTTACTTTATGTACCATAATTACTATTGTGTGACATATTGTTAAATTTGGACAACTAGGTCCAAACTCCATCTTGTGATGCTCAGATGAAGATTCCAATATTTGTATTGGATTCCTCTTTCAGAGAGGTGTAAAATTGATATAAAATTGATTTTAATATGATGAGCAGAACATTTATTTTGAATTTATTATTTATAATAAATTTAAGAGCAGGTCGGTCTTAAGGTTTTTTACCCCCAGCGAATGTGTCACACACCTCTCATGATTGGTATTTATAGGGTCAACGTTGGAGCATTTTCAATTCATCTCATCACACATCTTCTCCTCTGATTATATATGAGCATCTGAGAAGCAGTTTCATCTCCCACGTGAGAAGAAGGACGAAATTTACTGCAGCAAATTTTCTGCAGTTAGGGTTTTTGGGCAAGTTTGACCAACGTTGATTTTGGTCAACGCATGGTTTGAATTGGCTGAAATTTTGTGGATATTTCGATTTTTGAAGGCCGTACTCATTGGCACAAAAATTGAGGTCAAAAGGTTGACCAAATTTGGAGCTGTGTTGACTTTATTGTTGCTGCCCTACGTTGACTTTTCTGGACTGCGTTGAATTTTCTGGAGTTGAATTTGAGTTGACTGGGTGACAGATTTGAGGACTGTTGTGACACAGTCTGGGTTGGCCGACCAAGAAGACTTTGTTGGTTGAAGCATCCTGCTGACCGTCGTAACGCACCAACACATTCTCCTGTTTCTGGTTTGTCTTCTATAGATCCATTGGTATGTTCTATCAGCATTTTACTTAATTGTTTATGTGATTTTTGTTATAAAATTAAAGTTGCATCAAGCATGGAACATCTACATAAATTTACATGGTATCGGAGTTGAGGTGAAGACAAGCCCTATTTGTAGCAATCACCAGAGAGGATAATGGGTTCCACAAACTATGGCTTCAAGGAGGATGACAAATTGACTGGGAAGGATGACTTCCATGCTTGGAAGATGATATTGGATCTCAAATTGGAAGACCAAGATGTCATGGACTATGTGCAAGGTAAAATCCAAGAACCTCTATCCACTGTTATTGTTGTTGCCTAAACAAAGTATAAGAAAGGGGGGGGGGGAGATCAAAGCAAAGCTGATGATCAGGGAATCCATTCATAAAAGCCTGGTGGCCTACATCTCTGAGTTGGGCACATCCAAAGAGATGTATGATAAATTGATCCTCACGTTCAAGGCCAACAATGTGAATCAAGTACTATTCTTCAAGAATCAATTGAAGAATTTGAAGAAAGGCAGGGATGAGTTTGTCCAATCATACTTTCTGAAGCTAATTGAAATCAGGAACAATCTGCTAGCTATTGGGGAGACAATAGCTGATCGAGAGATGGTACTCACCGCACTTGGAGGGCTCTCATCTGAATGGCATGTGTTCAACACTACCATTCTAAATAATAATGTGATACCTGACTTTGATGAACTATTGTCAAGATGTGTTCAAGAATAATCAAGAATTAAGGAGTATGGAAATGAAGGAAATGATGCATACGCTGCTCATTCTAGAAGGAAGAACTCTGGTGGTCCAAAGAACAAGGGAAAAGCAGGGGCCCAAGGAAAGAAGGGCAAGTGCTTCACTTGTCATAGGCCTGGTCACTATACTAGAGAATGTCCTTTCAAGAAGGATTCTCTCGATGGTGATGATAACAACAACAACCGGAGGAATGGCAATCAAAGGAACAACAAGTTCAAGGGAAAAAGGAAGGCTCCCTCCTACAGAAATGATCAACCTTTCAAAAGGTCAAGAAACTCCAGGTATGAGGAATCACATGTTGTTGATAAAAGAAATGAATATATTCTGGTATGTGCCCTCTCTGTTGCATCTCCACTCGACACTATGGATGTCTGGTTAATAGATAGTGATGCCTCAAGGCACATCACTGGGTTCAAAGAAGCACTCTCTGATATGGTTGAGAAGGATACTAATTTGGAAATTATCCTTGCAGATAATGCCACATATCTCATCAAAGGGACAGGGACTGTGACCCTCCACTTGTCTCAAGGTCAAGTCCTCCACTTGCATGATGTACTCTATGTACCAAATTTGAAGAAGAACCTTGTGTCTATATCGACCATGGAAGACAAAGGTTTCAATGTGGCATTCACTAATGGAAAGGTGCTCATGTGGAAGAAGAGCTTCAAGGAAGCTATCTCGATTGGGTTTAGAGTTGATACACTCTACCAAGTTAGAGGAAGTCCGCTGGGAGCAATGAAATGTGATACTATCCGGCAGACTGAACTATGGCACCGAAGGTTTGGACACCTTCACTACAAAGCCCTTCCTGAAGCTAGGAAGGTGGTGACAGGGATGCCCGAGTTTCCAAATAATCATGAAGGTGTATGTAAGGGTTGTGCCCAAGGAAAGCATATAAGGGGAACTTTCCCCTCAAGTGTCACAAAGACATCTGATGTCTTGCAATTGATCCATTCTGATCTATTTGGCATGCTGCCCATGACATCCTTGGGAGGATGTTCATATTATATGGCGTTCATAGATGACTTCTCTCGCAAAACCTGGATATACTTCTTAAAGAAGAATGATGAGGCTTTCATGTGGTTCCGTACATTCAAAGCCTTGGTGGAAAATATGACAGGGAAGAAGATCAAGATTTTGAGAACTGATAATGGCACTGAATATGAGACAAACGAGTTCAAGGACTTTTGCAGAGAAGCTGGTATTAAGAGGGAGACCACAACTGTCTATACTCCCGAGAAAAATGGTGTTGTTGAACGAAAGAACAGGACCATTGTGGAAGCTTCTCGTGCCAAGCTCTGTGGCTAAGGTCTACCGAAGTTTCTGTGGGGAGAAGCTGCGAACACTACTTCGTACATAAAAAATCGATGCTCGCATCGTACTCTAGAATCCAAAACTCTCGAAGAGGTTTTCTCTGGTAAGAAACCTGACGTCTAAAATTTTAGAATTTTTGGATGTACTGTTTACTTTCATGTGCCGAAAGAAAAGAGGAGCAAGTTGGATGCTTCTGGGAAGAAAGGAATGTTTATGGGCTATAGTGAAACTTCGAAGGCCTATAGAGTTTATGTGCCTGGTCAAAGGGAAGTGGAGATATGCCACGATGTCACCTTTGATGAAGATACTTCCCTGAGGAAAGTAGTCAATCTTCTGAGATTTGAGGAAGATCATGAAGCAAGACCTGGAAATCGAGAAGAACCGTAGGATGAGACAATGCCTGATGTTGAAGGACCAATGGACCCAATAGATCCATCTCCTTCACTGAGAAAGAGACCATCATGGCTCAGGGACACTCTCGAAGATGCTGAGGGACATGTTTCCCCAAGGGGGACATTCCGAGAAAGTAAGAAGCCATGTAGATACCAAGGGTATCTAGCTGCCATGAGTACTATTGTACAATTTGAACCTCGATCTTTTGAGGAAGCCGTAAAGCATCAAGTCTGGAAGGATGCTATGCACAAAGAATATGAGTCCATAATGAAGAATGATGTCTGGGATGTGGTTCCAAGACCGAAGGACAAATTAGTTGTCATCGCAAAATGGCTCTACAAGATCAAGCATGGATTTGATGGAAGTGTTGAAAAGTTCAAGGCAAGATTTGTTTCCCGTGGCTTCTCTCAAAAGGAAGGAATAGACTATGATGACATATTTTCACTTGTGGCACGATATACCACCATTCGATCAATCATAGCCCTTGCTGCTATGCAAGGATGGAGTCTTCATCAGATGGATGTGAAGACTTCTTTTCTGCATGGTGCAATAAAGGAAGAGGTGTATGTAGAACAACCTTTAGGGTTTGAAGTCCAGGATCGGGACACCCATGTCTGCAGGTTGAAGAAATCCCTCTATGGGTTGAACTAAGCACCCAGAGCTTGGTACGAGAGGATAGATAGCTACTTGATGAAGTTGGGCTTACTTCATCAAGTAGGGAATTTTGTGTATGCTGATGTTCTTAATTAATAAACTTTGTATTTGGAAATCTTATTTCTTAAAATTTAAAAAATACTACGTTGTATAACACTTCTGTCTATTTATCCAGGAAATTATATCATAGCATATGTGTAAATTTATGTAGATGTTCTATGCTTTATGCAACTTTACTTTTATAACAGCAATCACATAAACAATTAAGTAAAATGCTGATAGAACATACCAGTGAATCTATAGAAGAAAAACTAGAAACAGGAGAATGTGTTGGTGCGTTACAACGGTCAACAAGATGCTTCAACCAGTAAAGTCTTCTTGGTTGGCCAACCCAGAATGTGTCACAACAGTCCTCAAATCTGTCACCCAGTCAACTCAAAGTCAACGCAGGGCAGCAACAATAAAGTCAACGCATCTCCAAATTCGGTCAACCTTTTGACCTCGATTTTTGTGCCAATGAGTACGACCTTCAAAAATCGAACTCTCCACAAAATTTCAGCCAATTCAGACCATGCGTTGACCAAAGTCAACGCTGGTCAAACTTTCCCAGAAACCCTAACTGCAGAAAATTTGCTGCGTAAATTTCATCCTTCTTCTCATGTGGGAGATGAAACTACTTCTTAGATGCTCGTATATAATCAGAGGAGAAGATGTGTGATGATATGAGTTGAAAATGCTCCAACGTTGACCCTATAAATACCAATCATGAGAGGTGTGTGACACATCTGCTGGGGGTAAAAACCTTAAGGCCGACCTGCACTTAAATTGATTATAAATAATAAACTCAAAATAAATGTTCTGCTCATCAGATTAAAATCAATTTTATATTGATTTTACACCTCTCTGAAAGAGGAATCCAATACAAATATTGGAATCTTCATCTAAGCATCACAAGATGGAGTTTGGGGGTGGTTGTCCGTTATCCTCAACTAGGGAGAACTCCATCCACCAGTGCAATCAAACATCGTGCGTCATCCTGCCGTAACTTTCTTTGCTGGCCTCTTTATTTCAGAACAGAATTGGGTCAGTCACAAAGACATCATTCCCGGCTGACAGATTCAGCCTAGAGGTCAAAACCTCTATTGGACTCACAAAGAGTCTTCAACTAACCAGAACTTGGTTCATCTGACCCGAAATCAGGCGGAGGTCCGAGACCTCACTAGACTTGATCCCAGATCAAGTGGTTGGACCATGCCATCCTAGATAGATATTACGGAAATCTCTGATGTGTCCATCAGTCTTTGCTACTAGTCTCTAGCTTTTCCCACCTCATTGGCCAAATGAGAGGTACTTCCCATGAGTCCTGAACTCAATGGGTAGGATGCAAATGGGGCAAAAATAATGAGAGGTGAACCAACTCAATAATCATAATGGTGGGGTCCAAGCACACCAACAAGGTTTGGCAAGCCTAGCCTTGTGGTTGCTCATAGCTCCGAGAAGCTGTCCCCAAAGCCCCCCAAAGCTCCTCGAGCTCATCGTCCAACGAGACCCACATCATAGGGTCATTCCATGATACCAAGTCTCTCACGGAAGGTTAGGAACTTGACCTTCCCCAGGGGCTTAGTGATAATATCCGCACCCTGCTCATCAGTTCCTATATGATCAAGCGTTACTGCGCCTCGCTATACCATATCCTGGATTAAATGATACCTGATATCAATATGCTTGGATCGGTTGTGGAACACCGAATTCTCGGTCAAGCGAATCCCACTCTGGTTATCACAGAGTATCATGGTGGTATCTAGCACATGTCCAAACAGCTCACTAAATAGCTTTCGCAACCAAACTGCTTCACAATAGGCCATACATGCTGCAATGTATTCGACCTCTGCGGTGCTCAAGGCCACCGACTTATGCTTCCTGCTCATCCATGAAATCGAAGCATAACCAAGATTGAAGCAGCATCCTGATGTGCTCTTACGATCCACCACACGGCCAGTCCAATCAGCATCAGTATATCCAAGGAGTGTCATGCTCCCGACAGTGTATCTCAACCCATGGTTTATCGTGCCCCGAAGATATCTCAAAATATTTATGGCACCAACCCAGTGAAAGTGATGAGGTTCAACAATCTGTTGACTCAAAGTGTTCATTGCAAAACATATATCTAGACGGGTGTTCACTAAGAACATTAGAGCCCCTATGAGTTGACGATACTCAGTAGGATTTGCTAGTACGGGCCCAACAGCTCTGCCACTCAACTTCTTGAAGTTGAGTTCCATTGGTGTTGACACAGACTTGCAGTCCACCATACCAAATCTTTCCAGAAGTTTCAAAATGTATTTTCCTTGAGAAAGGAAAATCTTGCTAGGTCTCTTCCAGACCTCCAGGCCTAGGAAGAAGTGCATCAGTCCTAGGTCCTTCATCTCGAACTCAGCAGTGAGCTCCCTCTTGCATTGATGAAGTTGGGCTTCACTCGAAGTAATGCTGATCCAAACCTTTACTTCAAGGTTTTCCAGGGGAAGCCTCTCATTTTGGTGTTGTATGTGGATGTCCTAGTTACCATCTTGCCACCAATTGGGAAACTCGGCAAGAGCCCGAACAACTAGAGAAGGAGAAGGTGGGAGGAACACGCCCCAGGCTGACGCTTCCCAATAAGCTTCACACAACCCACACTAGGATATCGACTCTATGTATTCCAAAAGGGCAACTCTCCTATCACCACTAGACACCAAGAACCACCCACCAAACCATGAGGCACACCAATTTCCAGACCAAGTACCAAAAATGGAGAATTACACACAGAAGCATTTCCACCCCCAGTGATACCTCCTTCAATACCACCTTCGTGCACCTCTATCAGACCAACAACTCGCACATACTAAAAACCACAGAAGACAAAAATAACAAGTTCCCCCATTGACACGTTGTAGTGTTCAGGATTTCTATTTACTAGGCATTCAAATGAAAATACAGTAGAAAACGTGAGCAAGGGAGGATTTTTTTAATGTCCTTGGCACCTATAGTTTCTACTTATATCTATCTACATTTGGGGTCATCCCTGGAAATAGAAGGAGTCGTGAGAAAATATATAGAAAAGGAGGTTCTATGAAACGTTGTGGCAGGTGTTCGACATGATCGAGATTTCTATTTACTAGGCATTCAAATGAAAAAGAAAGTGGATAACATGAGCGAGGGAGGAATTTTCTGATGTCCTTGGTGCCTATTGTTGCTATAGATATCTATCTACATTTTTGGTTGTCCCTGGTAATAAAAGAAGTCAGGAGAAAAGAGATAGAAAAGGAGGTTTGTGAAAAGTGGTGGCAGGTGTTCATGAATGGATTGTGACAAGAAGCCCAAAACCCAAGTCCATCCCAATGATAATGGAGATATGAACCCCAACTCCATAGGTATGCTTATTCTCATTCTTCTAGTTATCCTTCTATCTTTCATTTATTTCTACATCTGCTTGTTTCTATTAGTAAGGCTTCCTTGATTGGCGGTTGATTGAGTAGAGAAGTTGTGCATGCAAGAGGGATAGATCAGTGACACGTATTATCATTCTCTCCATGTTTCTTTTAGGGTAAATGACAAGTGAATGTTGCAATAAATGCTATATTCTTCCTTTTGTGGGTGTGTATCAATAATTTTTTAAGGTTTCATTTCAACTCTTACTAAGATGTGGGGCGCCATCATTTGTGGGAGAAATGGTTTGGAAGGATGCATCACACCTAGTTTTTGGTTAACCCATAAGTTGCACCTCGCCTAAACCTCTTATTTATGCCTGTGAATAAGTGAATCTTGATGGTTCGCCTAATGACATGCCACCATATTCACTAGATAAACATGGTCCTATTGAAATTTTTTACTTATTTTGTCAGCTATGATCTACCATTTTAAAAAAATTTCATGTTCCCCACCTCTATTATGACTACTTGGGCACACTAGTACCCTTGAGTTTATGCAACTATGTGGTAAAATTATGGATGCCAGCTTTTGAGTTATGTTGTCAGTTAGGGTAATTGATGAACCATGTGTCCCTCACTTTTAGATTTGCTTGATTGACAATGAAATCTGAAACTTTATCAAGGGAATTTAAGTGAAATCATTTATATTACAGATGGAATTATTGCATTAGATCAAAATTGGGCTTTTTCATTATCCACATAAGTTCTAATTTTCTCATCAATATTAGACTTATTTCACAATTCCTTTGAAGTATATATCATTGGTTTGATTTTTCTTCATGAACATATGTACAAATGTCAAAAATCTATGACAGTGAGAAGTAACTACATACAATAGACTAACTCTGCATCCAAATTCAATTATTTGTTGGCTATTTAATTTTTCTTTATCATCACTTATGACAATGAGAAGTAACTAAATATGATAGGATGCAAAGTTATCCCTCAAACCAATGTAGAGATGCAATTATTTATTGGTTGTTGAATTCTTATTTATCATCACTTACATGAATTGAAGAATAAAACAGATGAGGGAGCAGAATAGGGAAAAATATTTTGCGTTCTGTCATAGATTCAATTAAGCTCCAAACCCTCGAAGTAATTACGTTGAGGCAAATCCGCTTGTGTTGGCATAAAGGAAGCTCGTAGATCGATTTTAGCTATCTTTAAATGGTCTAGAACTGCGAGTTTAAGTATGTTTCTGCAATTGTGGCTATTTCAACCACTATGCTAGACAAATGGACCGAGTCAGTCGATTCCGATGAGAATAGAGATCAGCTCGGCTTGATATTGATGGCAGCCAAGAAGGGAAAAAGAGAGGAAACAAAACCTCCAGTTTCTATCCTGTCGGCCTTTGACTCGCAGATTATTTTCATGGAATCCAATATTAAAGAAAAATGGATCTCAGAGTTCTGTTGTCTCTGGGAGTGGTGTAATAGGTGGAGATTATTGTCGTATTTGGTAGAATTTCTTCTCATGGTCGGTGCAGATATTTTGTTCCGCATTTATACCAAATTTGTTGTGATCATCTGTGGATTTTGTGGGATCATTTCCACCAAATTGATGTTGCGTCAATATCTGTTGGGAAATCTAATGCGTTGATTGATGGAATATACCATTTTCACTAAATAAATAAATTATTCTATGTTGGTTTCTATAATGAAGAATGTCCCGGATATGTGTCTATTAACCCTGTTTTCAGGTTTGGTTCAATGTTGCGATCGATATCAAATTTTTGAGTGGAGCAGTATGGATTTCAACTATCTATTGACAAGACTAAATTCATAGATAGTATCCTTCACGTAAATTTCAGTGACAAAATATCAGCGAAGTATGCACGTGATAATATTTCAAAGTTGGGTGATCAAGCTGAGTGTCCAGAAAACAACGTGTCGATCATGGAAATCGAACGTGAAGAAGTGCAAAGAGAAGGATCTGTGTTGGGCTTTTGATCCTTCAACAGTTTGTAGGGATAAACACTTTAATGTATTACAGTCCCTCAATTTTTCAATTGGTGGACTTCACTTCGAACACAACAACTTGGCTCCTATCATTGATAACATCAGGACTTAATGCACTGGGATCCTTATTGGGAATGTACCTCATTGACAGAATAGGAAGGAGGAGGCTTGCAATCGTGAGCTTGAGTGGATTTATCCTGACACTTGCAATGCTCACAGTTGCATTCAAATACACAGAAACTCACTCTCCTTCTTGTTGAGAATTTGGAGGGCCAAAGATTAATTCAAATTCTCTTCTTGATAATTACTTGTGAGCTTACTTGAGATACTTATGTATTTCCTGTTTTAGTTTATTTAATCTTTCATTAAGTCAATTATCAAAATACAAAAGACACAAAGTTAGGCTCCTCGAGCCAAGGCAAAACCTCTCCCTCTTGGAGAGGAAAACCTGTAAGGAATTGTTCTTATAGATCTTCAAATGACAAGTGCCATGACCAAGACTTAGAACCTTGGCCTATGAATGCCTCCAAGACCTTGTCACAACTTCTTTATCTGCCTTCAATGATGATATTTCATTTCTACACCGGCTTGCACTGATCTTGCACCAATATTAGAGATCTCCATCTCTAAATTTATCTTCCTTGATTCTTTGCTGATCAAAATGTTTCTTATTCCTTGAAATTCTCTGAGATATATTACTGAAGATTAGAAGGTAAATCTCTGATTTACCTTCCTTCTATTCTCAGGATTGACTGCACTTCAGTTTCTTCAGGATGCACATACAAAACCAAATTTTTATCAACTTCTTCAAATCGTATTTTACCCTGTCTTAGTTACCAATTCTCAACACTTCAGCTCTTCTAAATGTCTGTATTGTCTCCTTGTTGATTCGTGTTTACTGCGATGGCATATTTACTTAAGACAGATGTAGCCCAAGACAGATCCACATCTACAGACTTATAGTAGTGCTGTAATGCCTTATAACCATTCACCATACACTGTAGTAATATATCCGCACTTAGACCCCTTTCACTTCCATAGAAATCAACACTTTATTTTCTCTGTAAAACTTCAGGAAATTACGCACTATATCAGAGAAATCCATATATTTTTCTGTTTCTAAACCTTATCTGAAACACAGAAGAAAATGTGAGTTACATTCTGTGTTTTTCTGTGCAGTATGAGTAGGGTATATATAGTTGTTTCCGTCTATAGTTGAGTCAACCTGTTCATATGTAGTGGGGCTGACTTGAATGCTAGTTTATAGGCCGGCTTGTAGAGAGAGTCTTCCAGCGTTAAGGAGGTTGACTTGAGGGGTTTTTCAACGCTTGTTCTTGATAATATTTTGGGTGAAATATTCAAGGCTTATGTGACAGTCTGGAGGCATGCAAATTTGACTTTGACTCTTCATAAACATGACACTTAATTAAATACAATTTATGACCAGAAGACATATCCCTAGAGAACATCAAGAAGAATTCCTTTGACCTAAAACCTTGCTCATGAAACCCATGAGTCAAGCATATCAAAAAATATATATTATAATCTTGTCTTCTTTTTTACATAAATACATAATTACATAGTCAATATGAAGACCGATCCTAGTTACACTTCTCAACACTCTCTCTTAACTAGGGAGGTATTCATACAAGTACATGGTCACTTTCAAACTAGAAGAATCTCATAAGAAGAACCAAATTGGTAATTACATCTGTATAGCATCATATCAACTAGCATTTTCCTAGTGAAAGGCCTTGACTAACAACCCCATATATCAATGAGACAATGGGATTCAATGTTGGTGAGACACATGACTTATAGACACCATAATCATTGTCTCTCCAAGGTACATACTCCACTCAGGTGTTCCTAGAGTATGACCTTCTTGGACTATTCTTCTCTTGGGTAGCCAGCCCTCAAAGAATATCGGTCCTCGAATACTCTTATCTTGAATTCCCTATCTCATTTTCAAAGAGTATCGAAAGCCAAATGATTACCCAATCCTCCATTTTATCTTTCAAGTGAAGACCAGAATGATGTGTCTATCCATTCTCTCCACATGGCCTTCACTAAGACTTACGGTTTTTAGTCTTGGTCTAGTGCATGACACATGCATTAGAGAATCACATATGTCACTCCCTCTTAACTCAGGAATGACATACTTCAAGTTTCTTCCAAGTAAGAAACTTACCACCAGGCTCCCTCTCAACTAGGGTCCTGCAGCAGTAATGGTGAGACACCCAGCTGCTCATGAAGAATTCCTCCCCTCAATGTCATGGATTTTGATATTGAGGAATCTTCAACCTTTGTCTTCATAGGGCACATATCATCCATCACTTTTAGTCACGAGTCATGTCAATCATCAGAAATTGATTCATCATTATTTCTCATCTGGTCCACCTTTATTCCATGTTGATTTCTTTCAAATCATCTCCAAGGATCATACATCCTTTCTCATGATTAGCAACCCTGCACAAATTCATCCAGATAAACATATACATATGAACTTTTAAAACAAAATTTACCTCAATGATGATCTTTCACCATGACATATTCTTGTAGGCATCAACATCCTTTATTCATATTGACACATCTCCTAATGATATGTTTTTTTCAAGGGTCTTGTTCTTTACCAGACTTCTATCAAAGTCTACATATCCTCCCAGGAGATATTCTAGTCACATCTTCTTGGCTTCCGGATGATAACTTCCTCTTGAAATGGTTGCACTTCATTATCTCTTCCTTTCTGCACATCTTCATTCCTAGGAACTTCCAATTTAAAGTTTCTTGTTCATATACAACCACCTCATATTCCACATGAGGATATATTATGTTTATTTCATCTGTCAGTGCACCGAGAGAGATCCTCCTTCATAGATCAGAAGTCTATTACCTTCAACCATATGACATGACTTCACAGTATCCAGTGTCAACATATAAATATATACATACCTCATACCTTTTTCATTTAAGTCATCCTGTAGCAGCTTTACTAGAATGAAAAGCTTCATTCCCTTGGCCTAATCCATCAACATGTCATCACATCCCATAATTATTTTTTCATGATGACCATTGATCTTGATGACTGCCTTCCATTAGTAATTTTATCATAGAGGTTTTCCCAGATATGTTTCACCAAGAGCTCCTACCATGCCTTTATCATGATTCCATCAATATACATTTCTTCCTATCATACTATTTTACAACCAACATAAATCACTTAAAGGAGAAGATGATCTCAAGCATAGTGGAGATCCCTTGCTTCTTCTTTCTTAGATTTCTTTGCATTAGGTTCTTCTCTTATATATGAGGCATGGGCTTCTTCCTTTTTCCTCTTTTCCTTTATAAATTTAGGACAATCTCATTTATAATGCCCAAGATCATTACATCCAAAGCATCGTGCTTTGTCCACATTTCTTTTCTTATTCTGAGAACCAAATTTACCAAATATTCCTTTCTTCCTGGACATAGCAACAAATGATTGATTCCCTACACTTGATCATGCTTTCAATCTTGATTATTCATCTTACCTAGACTTTGGAATGGCATGGATTCTTCTCTCCCATCTATGCTTGAAGTGAAACTTCTCCATTCTTTCGGTAAAGCATTTTGTACCATAGTGAGTATTTCTCTACCAGACATTACTTCTCCCAACTTCAGTAGTTGATATTGTGTTGTGAAAATATCCATCATATATGGAATTGTTTCTTCCTTTGAAATTTTCAATTTGTATAGTTTTTGACTCAGGGATATTATTTCCTTTGTAGAACTTTTCGAGAATAGTTCCACCAGTTTATCATATATTTATTTTGAGGATTCTTATAGCTTTGATACATAGGGAATGAGAGGTATTTTATGGATTCTATAAGAATCCTTCGGGGCTCTTATGTCTCCCTTTATGTATTTGATATATGCTAGAAAATCTTCTTTTGGAGGTTGAATTGTAGTTCCTTTTATGAATCCCATAACTTCATTTTCAATTAGATTCAGATCTATCCTTTACTTCCATGCTTTAAAGTTTGATAAACCAACCAATTTGTTGCTCTCTATACATGAGTCATTTTGACAGATTTAGATAAAGTCATTGATACTTACTTGAGTAAGTGACTTTCTCCTTCAACAGCTTCCTTGATGATGACGAAGAAGTTTGGAGCTTCTGCTAAGATAGCAATATTCAATCTAGGTGGTCTTGGATCCTTGATGGTAAAGGATGTCTTCAAAAGATGACGTCCTCTTCTAACAATATCTTGAATGTAAATATTTAATGGTAAATATTATTTTCTTGAAAAGTTAATCCTTGAATGAGGTGAAGATATTTCTCTAAAATAGCTTGAGAGTCTTCCTTGCAAACTTGATTTGACTTTTCACCCAAACTTTGATTTTTTCTTCTTGGAGTGTCTCTTTGACAAGTAGCCCTTGAGTTCAACACCTTAGCTCTGATACCATGTTGAGAATTTGAAGGGCTGGAGATTAATTCAAATTCTCTTCTTGATAATTACTTGTGAGCTTACTTGAGATACTTATGTATTTTCTTCTTTAGCTTATTTAATCTTTCATCAAGTCAATTATCAAAATACAAAAGACACAAAGTTAGGATCCTCGAGCCAGGGAAAAACCTCTCCTCTTGGAGAGGAAAACTCGTAAGGAATTCTTCTTATAGATCTTCAAATGACAAGTGCCATCACCTAGACTTAGACCCTTGACCTATGAATGCCTCCAAGACCTTGTCACAACTTCTTTATCTGCCTTCAATGCTAATCTTTCATTTCTGCACCGACCTGCACTGATCTTGCACCAATATTAGAGAAATCCATCTCTAACTTTATCTTCCTTGATTCTTTG
>JAXQQM020082014.1:0-19410 GCA_034641835.2 Pinus albicaulis
ATGCCGCCCATTTATATGATCGAGCCTTATGACGCCTTGCTGTACCATATCCCGGATAAAGTGGTACCCGATATCAATATGCTTGGATCGGGTTGCGTAACACAGGATTCTCATTGGTTAATCCCACCGGTTACCGCAGTATCACGGTGGTATCTAGCACATGTTCGAACAACTCACTAAAGAGCTTTCACAACCAAACTGCTTCACAACAGGCCATACTTGCTGCAATGTATTCGGCCTCTGCGGTGCTCAAAGCCACCGACTTCTGCTTCTTGCTCATCCATGAAATCGAAGCAGAACCAAGATTGAAGCAGCATCCCGATGTGCTCTTACGATCCACCACACTGCCAGCCCAGTTGACATCAGTATATCCACGGAGTGTCGCGCTCCCGGCAGTGTATCTCAGCCCATGGTTTATCGTGCCTCAAAGGTATCTCAGAAGATTCCTGGCACCAACCCAGTGAAAGTGATGAGGTTCAACCATCTGTTGACTCAAAGTGTTCACTGCAAAACATATATCTGGACGGGTGTTCACTAAGAACATCGGCGTTCCCAAAATCGTTGACAATACTCGTAGGATAACGTAGCATTTCCAAAAATTACTGCCACTCAACTTCTTGAAGTTGAGTTCCATTGTTGTTGACACGGTCTTGCAGTCCACCATACCAAATCTTTCCAGAAGTTTCACAATGTATTTTCCTTGAGAAAGGAAAATCTCTCCAGGTCTCTGCCAGACCTCCAGGCCTAGGAAATAGTGCATCAGTCCTAGGTCCTTCATCTCGAATTCAGCAGCGAGCTCCCTCTTACATTGATGAATGAGAGGGTCATCACCAGTCAAGAAGAGGTCATCCACATACATCACCGTAATGAGAGGCTTCCCCTGGACAACCTTGAAGTAAAGGTTTGGATTAGCATTACTTCGAGTGAAGCCCAGCTTCATCAAGTAGCTATCTATCCTCTTGTACCAAGCTCTGGGTGCTTGCTTCAACCCATAGAGGGCTTTCTTCAACCTGCAGACATGAGTGTCCCGATCCTAGACTTCAAACCCCAGAGGTTGTTCTACATACACCTCTTCTTTTATTGCACCATGCAGAAAAGCGGTCTTGACATCCATCTGATGAAGACTCCATCCTTGCGTAGCAGCAAGGGCTATGATTGATTGAATGGTGGTATATCGTGCCACAAGTGCAAATATGTCATCATAATCTATTCCTTCCTTTTGAGAGAAGCCACGGGCAACAAATCTTGCCTTGAACTTTTCAACACTTCCATCAGATCCATGCTTGATCTTGTAGAGCCATTTCGAGGTGACAATTGCTTTGTCCTTTGGTCTTGGAACCACATCCTAGACATCATTCTTCATAATGGACTCATATTATTCTCATACAGTATCCGATGAAAATTGATGCTTACGTTTCCTCAAAAGATCTGTGTTCATATTGTGTAATAATAGTATCATGGTACCAAATACCTTGGTATTCATACGCTTTGCCTTTTAATGTTCCCTTGGGCGTGATGTCTCAGTATCTTCGAGAGTGTCCCCAGCCATGATGTCATGAAGGAGATGATCGATTGGGTCCATTGGTCCTTCAATATCGGTATATTGTCTCATCTCTGCAGTTTTTCTTTATTTCTGGTGCTCATTTCATGATTTTCTTCAGATCTAGCAAGATCTACTACTTTCTTCAGGGAAGCATCTTCGTCAAAAGTGACATCATGGCTTATCTCTACTTCCCTTTGACCAGGTACATAGACTCTATAGGCCTTAGAAGTCTCACTGTAGCTCACAAACATTCCTTTCTTCCCAGAAGCATCCAGCTTACTTCTCTTTTCTTTCGGCACATGAAAATAGACAGGACATCCAAAAATTCTAAAATGTGAGACATTAGGTTTCTTACCAGAGAAAACCTCTTCGGGAGTTTTGGAGTCCAAAGCGAATGAGGGCACGGTTTTGAATGTATACAAGAATATTCACAAAATTTTCTCCTCTGGCTGCAGTTCTTGTGAGGGTTCTGTCACATAGCAGTACTATATCTTCCACAATGGTCTGCTCTTTCATTCAAGAACACCACGCTAGGAGTATAGGCGCAGTAGTCCTCCTCTTGCCAAATTTTCCTTCCAAAAATTCCTTGAACTCATTTGACTCATATTCAGTGCCATTGTCGGTCCTCAAAATCTTGATCTTCTTCCATGTCATATTTTCCACCAAGGCTTTGAAGGTACGGAACCACATGAAAGCCTCATCCTTCTTCTTCAAGAAGTATATCCAGGTTTTGCGGGAGAAGTCATCAGTGAATGTCATATAGTAAGAACATCCTCCCAGGGATGTCATGGGTAGCATACCAGATAGATCAGAATGGACCAGTTGCAAAATATCAGATGTCTTTGTGACACTTGAGGGGAAAGGTCCCCTTGTATGCTTTCCTTCGGCACAACCCTTACATACACCTTCATGATTATTTCCAAAATCGGGCATCCATGTCACCACCTTCCTTGCTTCGAGAAGGGCCTTGTAATGAAGGTGTCCAAACCTCCGGTGCCATAGTTCAGTTTGTCGAATAGTATCACATGTCATAGCTCCTAGTGGACTTCCTTCAACCTGGTAGAGTGTTCCAACTCTAAAACCAATCACGATAGCTCTCCTTTTGAAATTTTTCTTTCCACATGCGTACTTTTCCATCAAATAGTTCTGGTATTGGAAACCCTTTGCCTCTCTATGGCTGATATGGTATTAACAAGGTTCTTCTTCAATTTTCGTACATAGAGTACATCCTGCAAATGTAGGACTTGTCCTTGAGACAAGTGGAGGGTCACAGTCCCTATCCCTTTCACCAAATATGTGGCATTATCTCCAAGGATAATTTCCAGATTAGTATCCTTCTCAGCCATGTCAGCGAGTGCTTCCTTGAACCTAGTGATGTGTCTTGAGGCACTCCGCGGTTGTTTCCGCCGTACATCCACAATGTTTCTTAATGAATGTAGCAAAGAGGAAGATATGTAAGAATGTATTCATTTATTTTTTATCAAAAACATTTGAATCTTCATACCTAGAGTTTCTAGACCTTTTGAAAGTTGGATTTTTTCTCGCTGTGAGGATTAGGGTAAGTTTTGGACCTTTTGTTTCTTTGATTTCCTTCTCTAGTTGTTGTTGCTGTCATCACTATTGGGAGTTGTCATCACTATTGGGATAATTCTTCTTGAAAGGACATTCTATAGCATGATGACTTAGCCTATGAAAAGTGAAAAACTTGCCCTTCTTTCCTTGGGCCCCTCCTTTTCCTTTGTTCTTTGAACCACCAGAGTTCTTCTTTCTAGAATGAGCAGTGTAGGTAGCATTTATGTCATTTTTGTATTCCTTCATTCTTGTCTCTTCTTGCATGCATCTTGACAGTAGCTCGTTAAAGTTTGGAATTGTATTATTATTAAGAATGGTAGTGTTGAATACTTTCCATACATATGGGAGCCCTCCAAGTGCAGTGAGTACCATCTCACGATTAGCTATTGTCTCCCCAATAGCCAGCAAATTTTACCTGATCTCGGTCAGTTTCAGAAAGTATGTTTGGACAGATTCATCCCTTCCTTTCTTCAGATTCTTCAATTGATTCTTGAAGAATAGCATTTGGTTTGCATTGTTTACTTTGAACATTTGTATCAGCTTATCATACATTTCTTTGGATGTGCCTAGCTCATATATGTAGGCAACCAGACTTTTATGTATGGATTCCCTGATCATTAGCTTTGCTTTGATCTCCCCCTTCTTATACTTGGTTTTAGTAGCAGCAGTAGTAGTGGATGGAGGTTCTTGTATCTTAACCAGTACATATTCTATGAGATCATGGTCTTCTAATTTGAGATATAATATCAGCTTCCAAGCATGTAAGTCATCCCTTCCAGTCAGCTTGTCATCCTCCTTCAAGCCATAACTTGTGGAACTCATTTTCTCTTTTCGTGATTGCCATAATTTAGGGCTTGTCCTCACCTCAGCTCTAATGCCATGTAAATTTATGTAGATTTTCTATGCTTGAAACAACTTTACTTTTATTAGTAGCAATCATATGAATTTACAAGTAAAATTCAGATAGAACATACCAGCGATCCTTTAGAAGACAAACCAAAAATAGGAGAATGTGTTGGTGCGTTATGGAAGTCAGCAGGATGCTTCAACCAGAAAATTATTCTTGGTCGGCCAACCTAGAATGTGTCACAATAGTCCTCAAATCAGTCACCCAGTCAACTCAAAGTCAACCCCAGAAAAGTCAATGCAGTCCAGAAAAATCGACGCAGGGAAGCAACAATAAATTCAATGCAGCTCCAACTTCGGTCAACCTTTTGACCTCAATGTTTGTGCCAATGAGTATAGCCTTCAAAAATCGAACTCTCCACAAAATTTCAGCCAATTCAGACCATGCGTTGACCAAAGTCAACGCTGGTCAAACTTTCCCAGAAACCCTAACTGCAGAAAAATTTGCTGCAGTAAATTTCGTCCTTTTTGCTGCAATAGATTTCGTCCTTCTTCTCACGTGGGAGATGAAACTTCTTCTCATATGCTCATATATAATTAGAGGAGAAGATGTGTGATGTTGACTGAGTGAAATTCTCTGCAACGTTGATTGTATTTATATCCATCATTGAGGTGTGTGACACATCTGCTGGGGGTGTAAAACATTAAGGCCGACCTACACTTAAATTTATTATAAATAATAAATTCAAAATAAATGTTCTGGTCATCAGATTAAAATCAATTTTATATCGATTTTACACCTCTCTGAAAGAGGAATCCAATACAAATATTTGAATCTTCATCTGAGCATCACAAGATGGAGTTTGGACCTAGTTGTCCAAATTTAACAAAATCTCCCTTCAATTCACATATATGGAGACTTGAAGTACACCATTGATGGGATCAGCGACAGATGTGGAATGAAATGTAGCAATAGCGTTGGTTGGGTATAGTGGATCAAGTATCTATTAGGAAAGTTTCAAGCCTACACTATTCAGCACATACATATGGAGAAAAATACGTGTGCTGACCTTCTCTCCAAAAGAGGGTTGGAGTCCACATATGGTGCTATTTAGATCATGCATTAGAGGGCTTCCACTCTGTTGGACTCTCAATCTTTTCCTCTACCATAATCTACATCAAGCGAGCCTGATCTTCTCAAGAAAGCTAGAATACATTTGCATGCAAGCGAGATATCCTTTTTTCTTATGCTGCTTTTATAGGCTATATATTCATTCTACATACCAGATCCTTTTCTGTTTTTTGCCTCTCTCCATATTCTCCTTTATGTTGTTTTCAATCAGATGATGTTCCCAATGACCCTCGGTATGTATCTGGGCTCAGTGATGTTCTATTCAGTTACATATTGGCTGGGTTTTCTGTGGTTGGTATGCAGAGTTTTTATGTGTCTTTATGGCCTTTGTATTGTTCTTATGATGGATTTGGTTTGCCTCTTCATGGGGTTCATATATTTCCTGCTATCTGGCATATGCTAGAATGGTATCTCTAATGTGTTGGAAAATGATATTTTATCAACGAATATGAACTATTATATATGACAACGTTTTTTTTGTCTTGAAAAAAAAAGGTCCAATCAAATATTTATCACGTAGGGGTTTCAATAAATGCTGCAGAACTACGAATTTCTCCTTCTAGGATTATAACCACGATATAATACCTTCAATTCCACTTAGGGTTTCAGACATATTTATGTCTTTTTTGTGATTACACTTTGAATTCACTCAAGTCCTCCACTTCCACGTTAAGCTACAGAGTATTTCTAGTTACATGATTACACAACTCTTTCACCAGTGCGGCAAGGCGTAGAATCTTATAGAGAAGAGTAAGAAGCATAATAAGTCTGCCATTACCCTAAATTTTGAAATCTTTGGCACTTACATGGAAAGCTTCAAACAATTTCATTGAAAAACAATTTTACATAAGATGTTCATATAAAATAAAATGGTTTCACTGAAATGGGTTTAATACAAAATCTCACTTGATTCATGGAGGTAACGAAAAACTAGGTAGTTCATCTCGCAAGAAGTGATCGTGATCGTGGCCATCGATGCCTCTTCTGATAATCCCACTTGAACCCCTCGATGTAATGGAGCTAATGGAGCTTTCCATGGTAGTCTCGGGATATAAATCACAGTGATTGGAGGCACCGAGATTCCAATTTCTTGAGTTCAACCAAGTGTATCAAATCATAGTTGGATAGCATGGACGTGCCCTTCCTCCTTCGTTGGAAAAAACCTACAACGTGAGGAAAATAAATGAGGGAAACGAAAAATTTTGATATTAAAAAAACAAAAATCCCATGAACTAGTTTTACTCAAAAGCTAAGGAAAAAGGGTTTTGAGAGAGATTATTGAACACAAACTCTACAAGGATTAGGAAAAGTTGTTTCCTACTACTAACATTTTTGTTATGGTATGGTGGTTGATTATGGTATGGTGGTGTAAAAATTTGCATTAAGTAATAAATTAATGGGTTACAATGGGGTTGGAAAATATGAGAGTTCAAAAGACTAAATGGCTATGAAGGACATAAAAGCCAAAAAGTAAGTTGAATAAGTTTTTAGAAAGTAGAGATAATTAATGAGTGGTGGTTGAACTTGATGTGAGCAAATGAAGAAGGCAATGAGGATTTGCAAAAGTAGATTAACTAGGAAGAGAGTAGTGAAGTGAGGATGAGAGATTTGGATAATTTCAATGAGAAAGGTGAGTTGGTGAGCGGATGGTTGTGAAACAAAGGATTGATCGGATAAAATATAGCTCAATAAAGAGTGGTAGTCAATACACCTCAATGAGGTCTAATGAACACACTGGAGTGAGGTTACGAGAGATATGTAATTACAAAGTAGTAGGTTGGATGCAAAGTAGGATGAGATTTCAAATGAGAAAGAATCAAATGAACTAATGGGAAACCATATCCTAAGGCCAATAGAGGATGAGAACCTAGTAGTGGGCATGGCACTAAACAATAGCAAAGCTGGCCTTATACCAACCCCGCCCCTTATGCTTCTTACATACAAATATGTAACACTACACTAGCGTGTTAATAATGGTTCAAGTCCACCTCGTAGTTAGCTTACTTATGGAGGAAAAATAACAATTAGAGGAAGTAGCATTAACAATAGTGCAAGTTTGAATATTAAGAGTAGCACACTTGGGAGTTTTAGTTATTTAGAGGAAAAAAACAAGAGTTTCATGAATTTTAGTACCTATGATGCTTTGAATTATAACCTAGGAGCATGTAAGAGAAATAATATTAGAGTGATGTACTACTTAAAAAATTTAGTCATATGTAAATACTTTGGAGAAAAACATAATGATCCACGTACCTTGATATAAAAAAAACCTTTAAAATGTCACTTTTAAAATCTCTTATGTAGTTACCTCATGTCAATCAGGTAGATATCACAATTACATATGTAAGTAATCGTGCGATCATATTTTTCATTCTCTTAAAGGAACTCTTTATAGACATGCACCCCATCAAGCATAAATCATCCTAACATATACATTTGAAGTAATATAAATCATCCTATGACTATCCTCGAAAGAATTCCCACCCATAGCCTTGGTGATGGTGTAAGGATCGTATCAAAATGGTATGAGCTTCTTCTAGGAGTTTGTCAATTTCTCTTTATGCAAGTCCAACCATAACTCGTCATCAACCTGAAACTTATGTGGATCTGAATGGATTATGTATCTACTTGTACTTGGAGTTCTCAACTTTCTATAAAATGTCATGAACTCGTTATTGAATTTGTTAGATACATTCCTCAAAATTAGTATCGTTGCTTATCTTGTTCCAAGTTTGGGAGGTATCTTCATGTGTTATTCCATGGATATAGCTCCATCAATTTGTGTCAACTTTTTGGGACCCCCGAGCACACCTGAAAAGACTTGTGAGAAATAGAAATATGAGGAGTTATGTCAAATTTCTGTTGAAAATATTGAAGGCTTTCAACATGCTTATGTGGATCCTCACAATTTTATACTCCAAGGACATTTACAATAATTATATAGGTACTTTTTATTTATCAATCTAGGGATGGAAGGCAGTGGATTTGGTCAAGCTTGATGTTTTTCATGGACCAGAGGTTAAACCAGAAAACAATGAGGAACCTACTATCCCTATCAAGAAATATGGTCTTTGGAAACCCAAAATGAAGAAAAATATGCTCGAAGAAGAGCTTATGAGTGGATTTTGTTTCAACAGTCTTCTTATAAGGTGCCAAAATTCTCGTCCAAAGGAAGTGATGAAGAACAAAAAAAAAACCCGGATGATGTTGAAAGAGCTTGCCTGGGTCACTCTGGGAGCAACCTGGAGGTGGTCAGACAAAGATATTTTAAGTTACAAATCTGAAGAGAAAAAAATGGTGATGTATATGTGGTTGCTCAACCTGGGCTGTATGGAATATCTTGGCAGAGAGTGTTTACCTTTTTGTGTCTTCACGAAAGTAGGTTGTTTGGTCACAGAATAAGATCACTACATGTAGGTGATGGTTTTGTAGTAATTTCTCGACCTTATCTTCAGAATGGCTAACAGACAGGATCAGGTTTGAATAGAGGATATAATTTGATTAATTTGGAGATTTAGAGTTAAAGACAAATTTGTGGTGATGTTTGGATGGGTGTTGATTTGTAAGGTTTTCTATTTTTATAATTTTCTTTGTTGTGCTTTCTACCATGCTACCTAGTTTCTTTCCTGTTGCCCTAGCATTTTAACTTTTTCTATGTCTATCTCTCTACTCTTTCTTGCCCCATTTGAAATGTCGTCCTTATTTGGTAGTTGTTTTCTTCAATATAGTGTGAATATTTTTCCGTCACACAGATTCTGTGGGGTTTGTCTACGCAAATAGCTTGTAAGGCCAATTCATCAGGGTATTTGATGAAATGAAATCATTATCGATGATCACCAACTAATGGTACCTGCAGAGATTTACTCTAACAATTCTAAATTTTTCCTGTGCCAACAATTATACAACATTTTAACCTCATGAAATAGTCTCCTCTGTTCTCTTAGATGATTCTATAAGAACTTATTGTTGTTGTCAAAGCTTTTACTCTCTAGTCCCATTGAGCTATTTCAATTATTTGTGGACATTGATCTACTTTCATTTCATTTCTTCAATTTTTATGGATGTTATGTGTTACCTTTGTCCAGTGCCTTCTTTCTTACCTATGCTTTTTTTGCTTAAGCATTCCAGCCAGCTACAGCAACAGGGGCAGCAAGAGCCACATAGTCCAGCCAGAGCCCAGCAAGGGCAGCGCAGAGGCAACAGGAGCCACACAGGGCTTACACAGGCCCAATCAAGGTAGCACAAGGGCAGTGTAAGCCCTTCAAGTGTGAGACATGCCCTTACTGAGCAGCGTAGAGTCCGATGCAGCCCAGTTAGGCTGACGTAGAGGGATTCAGAGCGACGTATTACTGTCGTTTTTATTTTTCTTTTCGGTGAACCAGTTTTGGTGCCTAGGATTATTGTACTTAGATTCTACATAATAATGAAAACCCTCCAGAGTCAGCTACACCATTTTTCCCACATTGGGTTTTTTCCGGGGATAGTTTTCCAGAAAATTTGTGTGTCACTTTGTTTATGAGCATGTTATTTAGTATTTTACCTATATGTGTAGGTTTCTAGTTGTATTTACTATTTACTTCGCTAGTTTATTGAATATTTCATAAATTAACTTGTGACTTAATTCAAGTAGGAGAATTAAATCAAGATACTGCAATAGGGTTTCTTAGATTAAGAATTTTTCACATTCCCTAGGTCTAGCCCCATTAGGTCACCTAGGGCAAAAATTTCCCAGGAATTAGCTAGAGGAAAACTTCTATCTCGTAGAGGCCACTGCGTTTCTGGGTGCCCTCACTCTCCTCAGAACTTGGGCCAATTCTGACGGTGGAATCTCCGGATACCTCAAGCCCTAGCTCTAGGATCAATTTTTGCGTAGGTGTTCCCAAGGATAGAACCTACTAGGATCAATTTGAACTATCGAAGTAAAAAAACTTGTCTGATCCTTTCCTATCACCTTGTCTAGGATAGGAACATCATTGGTTGCTAAATTCCATCCTTGAACTTGGGCTGGGTCCACTTAGCCCTGTGTGGTCCCATTTGGTGTCAAAGGCCTTTCATTAAGGACCATTTGGGAATCCAACTTCCCAAAGGATATTAGGGATTGAGAACTTCCTTAATAAGTCTTATTCTTTTCCCTCAACCCTTCAATCCCCCTCCTCTCTCCCTAGAAGATAATTCCCTTGCTTAAAAGGAAAGCAAGTCCCACTCTTTATTTTATCTTAGGGAAAGGGTTTCGAGGGTCACTTCCCACCTATTAATTGACCTATACTCTACAAGTGACCTCCTAAACTACCGGGACTCCACCCATCGGTGAAATTCCATGAAGAGCAAGGAGCCTTAGATGTGGTGACAATGGGCTAAGCCTCCATCGTTTCCCTTGTCCTAGCAGTTGCCCTCTTAGGAACCCCTTTTAGATCCACTACTCGTTTGAGTGGTAACAAGTTGTTCACAATTCCATTTGTGAACAACTCTTTGGTATGCCCACTTTTGCCATACTACAGCTCCAAGATGAGAAGTCCAGGGCTATGGAGGCTGCCCTTCTTCTCACTGAATCAATCCTCTACAATATAGTGAACTAGGGCTAGTTGGTTGGCCCACTTGAATGTTACTTTAGTCCTTCAAATTATGCACATCCTTAGGCCCTATACACCTGCCCTTCTACTAATTTTGTTGTCCTTCACAAGTACAAGAGTTAGGCCTCTTCTTTGACAGTAACCTAACAACCCTCCAACTGTACTTGGACTACCATAAATCTACCCAACCACAGTCAATTCTTTCACCCATCTTGTAAAGCCCAAGAATATTTTCTTCATTCAGGGCTTCTTCCTTCAACCGCTACCTAAAATGGTTTTTTTTAACTTCCAAGATCTTGTTCTGGCATTTGTTGACCTGATTCGTTGTCCAATTCATATCAACAGAATCATTTTCCAACAGTACTTAAAATCAGAGATGGCTGAACTTAGGGTAAAATTGAATACCAATAACCATTTAGCTCAATTTTTTAATGTTTATTTGATTCTTTCAAAACTTATGAAACTCTACTAAAACAATTTCCGTATACGAATCCATTCTCTATATGGCACATTTTTCCGTAGTCAATCTTCACCACAGTTCCACCTTCCTTGGACCGTTGTTCTGCTTACATACCGAACTTGTAAACTATCTTTCAGATCTGCGGTTCCTTATTAAGGTAATAAACCTCGCTCTAAGGGTCACAACCTGTCTTCTTCTACGCAAATTTGTCACAGTCTTAAGGGCATACCTTATGAACTAAACATGCTAGGAAACTTTCCTAACTAGGGCATTATACTTATGTACTTCTAATTGTTGTAGAACAAACCCTATCCACACATAGAAAAAACACGACTCTTGCCTCCATAAGAGACTCGACCTAGCTCAAATGGATCCATAGAATTTGGGCATTTCTTTGACTGAATCTTGACATGAACTTCAAATCTCAATGTCGACCCTCAAACTAGGGTCAACTCAGTCAATATTATGCCTGCATCGACTTCTGTTATGGCTCTAAATTACAGTGCAAGCCCTCCTCCATTTATGTTGGTCTTTATCATAGACCTTGCAGCCTACTAACTACCACAAGGAAAGATGGTATCAAACCTCTCTTCTATTTCATGTAGAAAATATAACCAACGAGATTCAATCTAATCTTTTAATCATGTACTAAAACAAGATACCGAATCCTTCCTATAATTTGTGGAAACAAAACACAATCGCACAATCACATATAAGTAAGAGAAATAAGTTATCAATCGCACAACACAAGATGTATCAAGATGTATCTGGGGAAGAAACTTTTCAAAACCCTATATCTCTATTTTATATTAAGTCAAGGAATCATGAAACAATATAATTCTTAATCTCTCTTGAGATTCTCCAGCACTCTACCAATTGTCTCCTACTAATCTAGGAAAAATCAGTCTAGTACTTAGCCAATTCTCAACCTTCCTTCAGCCTACCTTGCTCACACAATTCCAATGGATTTATCTCCATATTAATTAGGAAAATCAACCTTCCTTGATTGTGCAATCCATCATGGCATCCCAATGACTTTATAATTTCACATGGGAAATTTTCTATAAATAAAACTAATAGTTATGTTCCTCTGAACTATGTTACAATAATGATCAAGGGTAATTTTATTATTTAAAATAAGATAAAACCCTAAACAACCAAAAACCTAACCTAAGGAGATGTAACACCAAGAGTTTATGGGCCCTGTTGGGGTTAGTTGGGCAGCCAACTTCCCAGGGTCGTAACTTGGTCATATGATCTTCGTTTGATGCACATGATACCTTGTTATAAAGATCTCTCCAAGGACTACAAGTGCTAACATGATTTCTATGAAATTTCCAAACCTTTCACGCCCAAAAAACATCATTTAGGGCCTCAAAATGGATTCAAAAATTCATGACCCGAAAAACTGACAAAAATAGTAAATTAAAGCAGTAATTAATAAAACCAAAAACCCAGGATAATGGCGTAGCTCAAGTGGAATAGGTGGAAAATACCAATATCCACCTCGATCACCTTAAATCTAATTTCTTGAGCTAACTTAATCATCACGACTTAGTTAATTGACACAAGTTGTTATGAGATGAAATTACAATTTATTGTCCAATTTATTTAAGGGAAAAATAAATTAGATGCCTCACATTCCTCACTCCTGGTACATCAAAATTCCTCACCAGTGTGGGTGCATTTTTTTTGTCTTTTCTAGTTTCCAATTTCACTGTTTCTTGTTACAAATTTCAACACTCCCTCTCAACAAGAAACGAATTCAATCAATCCCCATCTGGTACCTTTGGAATGTTCCGCACACTACACTTCTTTAGTGTTGTTTGCACCCTAAATTGTAACCAATATCCTCTATTCAAATGAATTAGTATAATGTATCCGCTGCATTAGAGTCTGTACCAACTCCAGCTACTAAACATATGGCATACCTGATTCTCTCGTACCATCACCGACATCTGCATCCGTGCCTTTGAATTGTTACACTTCTATTTGTGCTCAGCATTTGACATCTCACGTCCGATTTCATCTTGTTGACATCTCCATCATACTAATATAAATTTTGATCCTTCCTGCTACTATTGCACCGTGGGCTCCTCGGGGAGCGTAGTAATCCATGACACACCATCTAAATGGACGCTGCTCAAATTTTCATTCGGACTATGTTCATGTTGCTGGGTCCACTCTCACACCCTCGATGTGGCTGCTCCTCTTCCCACATCGCTTCGAAATTTCCCCCGCGGAGGTCTCCGCTGGAGGATGTTTCTCCACTCGTCTCTCTCTACTTCAATCAGGAAGCCACCCACAACCTTCTCGAGACTACTTTCTGCGAGGATGCATGTTGAGAGGTAATTTATGCTCCCTCTAAACCACCATGTCTCTAACTTCTGCCTTTCTCCTCAAAGTTTTGCATGCATCTAGTACCTCAAGTGAATAGAGGTTCTTGACTCGCACACAATGTAATTTTCCCGAAGTTACAAAAAATTTCTAAAAAAGAGTTGATTTTAAATCGATGATATCTCCCTCATCCCAGCTTCGATTTGACCGATTTTTTTTTTTTCCATTTGGGTATATTTTTGCAAGGAATCCAAATATTCTCTACAAAACTCGTCGTTACCAAAAATTTCTACTTCCGATACTACAAAAGAAATAACCAACGAGATTCAATCTGATATTGTAATCTACTAAAACAAGACACTGAATCCTTCCTAAAATTTACGGAAACAAAACACGATTGCACAATCACATATAAGTAAGAGAAATAAATTATCAATTGCACAACAACATGATGTGTTTTGGGAAAGAAACTAATCAAAAACCCTCTATCTCTATTGTGTATTAAGTCAAGGATTCATGAAATAATATTACAATGCTTAATCTCTCATGAGATTCTCCAACACTGTCAAATATTGTCTCTCGTTGATCTAGGAAAACTTGGTCTAGTACTTAGCCAATTCTTAGCCTTACTTCAGCCTGCCTTGCTCATGCAATTCCTAGGGAATTAACTCCTTTTTAATTAGGAAAACTGGCCCTTGATTACAATCCATCATGGCATCCCAATGACTCTATAATCAGCATGGGAGATTTTCTCCTGAATACAACTCACTAAGAGTTATGTTCCTTTAACCTCTATCTCAATTGGTATTCTTTAAACCGACACATGTGTAACCATTATTATGAATTATCAGTTATCTGATTGATCACTCATTGTGAATTAAATATAATTTAATTCACTGGACCTCTCACTAGCTCATCACTCAGTTAGAACTAGTTAAACTGATTTTAACTCATTTAATTGAGTTAATTACACTTGCACCCCATTAATGCATCCTGGACTCCAAAAATATTAGAATCCCTCTAGATGCCTGATATTAGACCCTCAACTTGAATTTCTTGAGCTAAATCGGTCATCATGACTTAATTAACTGACACAAGTTGTTATGAGATGAAATTAAAATTTATTGTCCAATTTATTTAAGGGAAAAATAAATTAGATGCCCCACATTCCTCACTCCTGGTGCATCAAAATTTTCACTGTGTTGTGGGTGCATTTTTTTGTCCTTTCCGTTTCCACCCTACTGTTTCTTGTTGCATCAACATTTTAATTTGATACGACTCTTCAAACAAAGACACCATTGAAATCATATGCCCAAATTCTCATGAGAAACTCTCTTAAGTTTTCATGATCTCCAGAAGAGAACTAAATATGCTGTCCCACTTCCTAGCGCAAACCGACCCTTAAGGTATGTAACATTCTTCTGAACCCTCACATGATGATCTTGCTCTTGGAGGATGATCATGACCTCCCTTTAGCAACCCTTACTCAGCCCTCGTACTCTACCTACTTTAGGACTACATCTCTCTTCACCCCCTTGATGTGCCAGATAGTGGGAATACATGTCAAACATGCTAAGATGTGCCAAGTGATAAGGCATGCCAAGATGTGCAAGGGTGTGTCAATGCGTGTCAGGGACTGTCAAGACAAAAAAAGGGAGAAAAAAGTTAAAATACAAGGAAATGAACACATAAGAGGGTTAATAATTCATCAATTTACCTTTTCCAAGAGGGGCATGCTAGGCACACCAACACTAGGCAGCAATAGGAGCCAATTGCAAAGTCTTAGTGCATTCTAAGTGCCAAGTATTCCTTTTTTGCTTCTCACCTACTTTCCAACAATTGATCTTCACAAATAAATTTAATATTAAACCATGCTAAATCATACCAACGCATCTCAACATATTCCATACATGCTAATACTTTCCAAGGGCCAACACGTGTCAAGTGCCAATATGTGTTAGGGACTAGTGTTATGCATGTGATGAAGTGGAAGGGAATGCTGAAGAGTGCTAAGGTGTGCTAGAGAGTGATAATGTATGTTGATGCGTGTTAAGAAGTACTAGGAAAAAACATTGAGGGAGCACTAGGTAAAAATTCATGGAAGTTGATGGATATGAGGAACGTGTACCACCGGAGAGTAGTGTTAATGGTAAGTGTTAGTTGTCATGCCAAGGAGGGAGTGACAAGCTATGCTAAGCATTGGTAAGGCATGCTAGGGAATATCAAGGCATGTTAAGAATTCCCAAATTGTGCTTGGAAGTTCCAAGGTGTGCTAATTATATCATGTGCCAATTATTAGTGCCAAGATATGCCAATATATGCTAGGTGCTAAGGATGTGGTGCAGGGTGCCATGGTATGTCAATATGTGTCAAGGCAACAAAAGGAAGAACCAATAAGAGGGTTAATAAGTTAGGACTTTATATTTTTGAAAAGGGGCATGCTAGGCACACTAATAATAGGTCCCAATACATGCCAAATGGAATTGTGTGCCAATTGCTAATGTATGTCAATGCATTCAACCAAGGTGTTCTAGGGCATCCTAGGGACTATATGCAGCATGCCAACACATGCTAGGAGAGTTCCATGTTGTGCTAACACATGCCACCATGTGCTTTGGCGTCAGTGTCATCACAAGACGTTCTAGGTACAAATATGTTCCAAGACATGTGGGGTGCTAAGAAATGTTAGTGTGTGCCAAAGCATTAATTTAAGGTGTGCCCAGATTGTTGAGGAATGTTAGATATTTCTCATTAATAGAATTGTCAGAGCTCGATTATGTATTAAATAATATATTTCCTACACACAATAGTGGAACCTTATCTAAATGGAATTTGCTAGATAATTATCTTAATAGATATTAATCATGTGTTGACTCATAGGAAATCTCTATTCGACTAGTCATTACTTGAGGGAAATGATATACACTTATTACTTGTTAAAAATTGACTGCCCCTAACCACTATGGCCTTGGACATATTATAAAAAATTCTCCACAATAATGGTATTAAATCGTTATCTTTTGACAAAAAATATATTAATAGGCACATAGAATCATCAAAAACTCATTGGAATGATCAATGATGACGGACATTTTTTTATCATCACCAAAAGTAACAAACAGAGCATTGTTGAGGGTCATTAAAATTTCATCACTAGAAGTGTCATGAAAGAGAGAATTAGTGATGGTCCTTTAACGAACCTCACCAAAATTGAAATGTCTTTGGTGACGGACCATAAAGGACCATCACTATATACACTTACAGTGATAGTTTTTAGTGATCAGTGATGACGGATATTTTTTGACCATCACCAAAAGTAACAAAAAGAGCATTGGTGAGGGTCATTAAAATTTCGTCACTAGAAGTGTCACCAAAGAGAGAATTAGTGATGGGCCTTTAACAACCCTCACCGAAAGTGTCATTGAAAATGTCTTTGGTTATGGACCAGAAAGGACCATCACTATATACACTTACAGTGACAGTTTTTAAATGACCGTCACCATATGTGACATTGGTGACAGACCTTAAAGGTCCGTCACAAGCATGACCCTCACCAATTTGTTTTTTTCTTGTAGTGTCACTTGCGTCTAGATTATTAACAGAACCTACAAAGGTGTAATGCCATCCACTTCTTGGTCTGGCAGTCCTTCCAATTTGGCAGGTAAATGATCCTGCCAAGAAGGATCCTTGGCATACATTGCTGTATGATCTTCCTTGCTTACATCAAATACCAAATCTGGTATTTCCTCAATGTCTACCAGAAGAGCATCTTCCAGTGGAACAATTGAACATGTCTGATTTCTCTCATCTAACAAATATTCTGGTATCCCTTTCATTGTCACTCTTTCAATAGCCTCCTTGCCACTTGGCACCTTTTACTAAAACTCCACTTAATTCCTCCATGACATCACAATCCCCATTAGACTCAATGAATTGTTCCTCCACATTTTCTTTCTTATTTTCATCTAATAAATAACCCAACATCACTTGAATCTGTTTGTGTTTAAAATCAATTCTCACCGAATGAGAAGATACATCCAGGGTGGCATTGTCCAAACCTTTTTCAATCCTTATAAATGTAGATGAATATTCTCCTTGTTCATTCCCTGCCTCCATCCAATTCTTGTTGCCTATACATTTCTTTTTCCTTCCTCCTCATATGATGTACTATTTTGAATTTTCTATTCTTTGCATATCAAACATTATAAATCCTTTTGCACATTGTTCTCATCTCTTTCATTTGAACATAATTCCGATAATCATTGCATTTATGAAGAAAGGATATATTCATTTGAAACCCTGTCTAGTTTCTTTGGCTAATGCCATCACCTTCATCCCATATAGAATATGACAATTGAATGTCGACTTGACCAAAGGCATTTCTTACTTCCTACTGAGATTGAAAAAGAGTATCAAAATCTCTCCTTCCAGGGGGCATTACTCTATGCTTTGAATTTGAAGTTTGCCTCTTTTCCCTTCTCTTCTATCTAGAGACTCCAAAAACTTGCTGCAGCCCATCCTTTATGTCTCCTCTACCCACTGAAATTTCAAAAGCACTTTATCCTCACCCTTACATGCTCCTTCAGTTTGAAATCCAAAATCATCATTTCCACTATTCTTGTCATGCATTGCTGTATGATCTTCCTTGCTTACATCAAATATCAAATCTGGTATTTCCTTGATGTCTGCCAGAAGAGCATCTTCCAGTGGAAAAATCGAACATGTCTGATTTCTCTCATCTAACAAAGATTCTGGTATCCCTTTTATTGTCACTCTTTCAATAGCCTCCTTGCCACTTGGAACCTTTTACTAAGACTCCACTTAATTCCTTCACGACATCACAATCCCCATTAGACTCAATGAATTGTTCCTCCACATTTTATTTCTTATTTTCATCTAATAAAGAACCCAACATCCCTTGAATCTGTTTGTGTTTAAAATCAATTCTCACCGGATGAGAAGATACATCCAGGGTGGCATTGTCCAAACTTTTTTCAATCCTTATAAATGGAGATGAATATTCTCCTTGTTCATTCCCTGCCTCCATCCAGTTCTTGTTGCCTATACATTTATTTTTCCTTCCTCCTCATATGATGTACTATTTTGAATTTTCTATTCTTTGCATATCAAACATTATAAAGCCTCTTGCACACTGTTCTCATCTCTTTCATTTGAACATAATTCCGATAATCATTACATTTATGAAGAAAGGATATATTCATGTGAAACCCTATCCAGCTACTTCTCTTGGCTAATGCCATCACCTTCATCCCATAGAGAATCTGACAATTGAATATTGACTTGACCAAAGGCATTGCTTACTTCCTGCTGAGATTGAATAAGAGAATCAAAATCTCTCCTTCCAGGGGGCATTACTCTGTGCTTTAAACTTGAAGTTTGCCTCTTTTCCCTTCTCTTCTATCCCGAGACTCCAAAAACTTGCTGGAGCCCATCCTTTCTGTCTCCTCTACCCACTGAAATTTCAAAAGCAGTTCATCCTCGCCCTTATACTCTCCTTCAGTTTGAAATCCAAAATCATCATTTTCACTATTCTTGTTTTCCATATTTACTTATGTTGAATCTGTATTTTGTGCTAGGTTATGAGTATATTGTTTTAAATTATTCACTTCAGAATAGAGACCAATCATAAGAATATTCTTATTTTGTGCAGGCCTGCCTGCAATCCATGACTGAGGAGGAATTGACAACAAACAATAAACCACATTTCTCAGAGGCATTCAACAAAATTGGCAGATCTTTGGTTTTTTTTCTCAAATTCATCCCTGACTGTTCAGATGCTGGCTAATTCTTCTTACCTGTATTTTCAAACCCATCTCCCAAAATATATAGCCATCTAGAAGGTAATGACTTTGAGCCCTTTGAAAATACACCACATAATAATCTCTACCCAATTGTTTGAGCTGCTTATCAACTCACCAATGTCTGGTCC